>KV019697.1:4124-20246 GCA_001598015.1 Dorcoceras hygrometricum | reverse complement strand
TCGATCGCGAGAGCTATGCGGTCCGTGGTTGCCAGCCACGGACCTGGGTCCAATCCTAGGGGTAATGCAATATGCAATGCAATCCTATTACAATGCTTCCGATTTTACAGATCTTCGGTCTTCAATATCCTTGATCGTCATTGTCCACCGTCTTCGGATGTCCTCCCACTAAATCTAGTAATTTTACATTTAAATTTACCATGACATATAAGGGATACATTTATCAAGGGGTGGGAAAGGGCCACAAACAGGCCCACTGAAAATGATAATCAATAATATTTACAAACTGGAATCATAAAAAACCTATCGCATACACCTAACAAATTGGGCACGACTCTCGATCATCCCAGTCATGCAGATAATCTAATTAACGTGCATAAATTAAATAATCAAATTTTTATCCACAAAATCATATTTTAATTACGAATCGCATTTTATAAATAAAATCGTATTTTGTCGATAAAATCAAATTTTAATCAACAAGATCATATTTAATTTATAAAATCATATTTCAAAATTAAAATCGTATTTTGCAATTTTAATTGTATCAAATTGGGCCTAAAACAATTCTAGGCCCAAAAATCTCAAAATTTCAAAATCGACCAAAACGGGCCCGATATCGAATATCGGCCAGAAAACTTCACGGGCTGCCCGGGACAGCCCCGAACAAAACCCTAGAAAGAAATCAGCCGTCACGACATCGCCGGAGCATTGCCGGGCGGCGGCCTCCACCACGAAAATCGCGCGTGGCGCAAGGCCACGCACGGCCGTGACAAGCACGGTGCACGATGCTCATCGTCGCACAACGGCGCCCAGCAAGCGACGCGTAGCAGCAGCCTTCCTCTCGGCCAGTGCGCGTCCAGTCGCGCCACCATGCTTGCAACGGCCAGCCACGTCGCGCATCCAGCAGCGCAACAGCTTGCGCGGAGCGGCGCTACGAGCGGCGCAACATCGCGCGACCAGCGCGGCAGTGATGCGCGACCATCGCGCATCTCCTGCGCGACCAGCGGCGCAACATCGCGCAACTATTTGCACCGGGCAGCGTCCAGTGAGTCGGCCACCAGCATGCATCGGCCGCAACAAGATGTGCGGCCCACGCGATTAAACGCGCGCTCTTGCGCGCATGGTATCTAGCGCCACCACCCGGCAGGCCGAGAAACAAAAAACTTTGTTTTGATTCTGAAAAATTGAAAGTTTATATACAATATGGCAACGATTGTATTGATCAGATCCGAACCTTGGCTCTGATACCACTGTGGGGGAACCGTGGCGGATCCGGATCCCGTCTCCCGGCGAGGCAGCGGAAGAACAAAAATTGGCCGGGAGACGATCAATACAATTCAAAACATGCAAGCTATGAACCATTCATAGGGTGTTTCAGTTGATTACCTTGCTGGCAACTCGTGCCTGGCTCCGACCAGTTTCGCGAGGAAACCGGCACTTCACGGTAGGCGGCGGTAGACTACATCAATCAGGTCCATGACCGGAAGCGAGACTCCTTCGTCAGCCTGCAATAGAAGGCCTGACGAGATCAGCACGGACGGATTCTCTCTTCAAGTTGGCCGGAACAAATTCCGGCGAGGCGACGGCGGCGGCTTTTGAGAGAGGAGAGGGGGCGGCCACTTAGAGCTAGGGTTAGGGTTTTGTGATTAATGTTAGTTTTATCAAATCCTCCTAAGTCTACATTAAGTAGACAAGTAATAGACTTGGACCGGCCCAACGGGCCCGGGTCCAACGGATGAACATTCGGTTCATCCATATCACCATGACTTCATCGTAACTCCGATCGCCGATCAGATTGGACCGATCGACTCGGTTTCCAAAACTGAATACTATGATCTGAAAAATCATTTTTTCAGAACCCCGTGCAAAATGACCGTTTTGCCCCTCAACAGCGGGAAATCACGATTTGACCCCTGTTGACTTTTAGGAAGTCGCACTTCCCAAAATCCTCCTCCCATGCTCAACACGTTGAGCTCAGTATCCGTACGGGAATCTCGAATCCAGTACTTTTGTGACCCTCAATGGTTCAGGGATACAGTTAGCCGTGGGCCCACAACCATTGCGGCTCCGGAATCACAATTCCGGACTTGCCCATCGGATCATGGTAAGAGCGTCTAGCAACATCGCTCCATGATCCCTAGGTATCACTGATAGTGCCTGCAAGAACCAGTTGGTCGTGGTTAGCGTACATTACGGTCCTTTCAATCCATATATCCCGATCAGATCAACGACCATTGATAAATCGAGAGTCGCTATAGATCCGATAGCTATGCATACATCTTGGAGATCGAATAGTGACATCGCGAGTGTAACTAGGTAAACCCATTTACCTAAAACACTTCTAGTACTCTGGCCAGAGATTTATACACTATTATCCCCTCAGATAGCATAGGATATCCACGCATGTCTGCGAGCGGTGAATCCTCGACAACGATACATCGACTCCTACATGCATCGGGGTCTCACCCAATCCCGCCGCCTGATGACCCCAAGTGAGTCGACAAACGAGTCAAAGTGAGACGCCTATCATGTAGAGTCTCAATGACGTTTCGAGTCGTGAGGACTAATTAGTACAACCAAGACCTCGGACTTATCCATTCGACAAATGGTAACCACTTGGAAAGTCCGAACGAGGATAGTTCGATAGATCACCAGGTCACTATCTATCTGCATGCTCAGAACATCACAATGTTCCCTACCAATGAAACATGGTACTTCGCATCGCAGATACTAGTCTCGAGCTCGGGCGGCCTTATCCTCATTTTTACGGCCCAATCGACTAGGAACTAATTCAGAATACACAGTGACTATTAGATGTGTTTCATGATAGCCGTCATACCCACTATCACATCTATCATACACTATAGTGCATTCTAGGTCTTTACTCAACGCAATTGTTAATCATCATACAACACAATGAAAGTAAAGAATGCCATATGAGTAAATGCGAATATCATATATAAATATTGTCATATACAAGAGTCTATGAACCCACACGCCACAAGTTGTCTAGTTGGGCATCTACTCTAACACCCAGTTCTTGTTGCTTTCCTCAGCAACTAGCACCTTTCTGTCATTCTTTCTGTTGGGCCTTCTGTCAGATCTTGTTCTCATCCTCCTATCCTTGGATCTATCCTTGGATCTCTCTTTGGTTCGATCATCATTCTTCTCATCTCTTTTGTCTATCCTCCTTCTTTGGCCTGTTTCAATCAGCTGCAAAATGTCCTGGACGGCCACAATTAAAACAGTTCATATCAGCACTAATTTTGTCAGATTTATGAACATTATTATAAGGAGCAGAAGGGTTGTAGGATCTTCTCATGAATTTCCCAAACTTCTTTACGAAGAGGGACATG
Organism: Dorcoceras hygrometricum; assembly: GCA_001598015.1. Lineage (NCBI taxonomy): Eukaryota > Viridiplantae > Streptophyta > Magnoliopsida > Lamiales > Gesneriaceae > Dorcoceras > Dorcoceras hygrometricum. Next base: position 16,887 of record KV019697.1, on the reverse strand, counting down.
GAGTCATTGCTGAGTTGTTCAGCTGATTTTCTTGTGCTAGGAGAGCACTGTTCAACAGATGTAGCAGCTAATGCTTTGGTTGGTTGAGATGTGGATGGTGCCTCGGATCTTGTTTCCAATTCAAACTCGTATGCCTTAAGGTTTGCGAACAAGTCATGAAGCTCCAGCTTATTCAGATCCTTGGATTCGCGCATCGCCATGGTTTTGAAATCCCATTCTCTGGGCAATGCTCTCATCACCTTCAGTGCTAACTCCCTGTTGTTGTACTCTTTGCCTAAACTTGTTAGATCGATAACAACAGCACTAAAGCTCTCATCAAACTCTGTCATAGTCTCTCCATCTTTCATTTTAATTGATTCATATTTCTGTTGAGCCACCATGAGCTTATTTTCCTTCGTCTCATCATTGTCTTCACAAATTTGTGTCAGATTCTCCCATATCTCCTTTGCAGTGGCGCAGGTTTTGATCTTGCTGAACATATTTTTGTCCAGCGTCTTGTAGAGGATGTCCCTGGCCACATTATCCAAGTTCGCTTTCTTTTTGTCCTCATTTGTATACTCGTACCTTTTCTTCTCAACGTATTCAGGTCCTCCTTCTGTTATAGCAATAGCTGTATTGACCTTCATTATTTTCATCGGACCATCGGTAATGACTGACCACATGTCGTCGTCCTGAGCAGCCAAATGCGCTTGCATACGGATCTTCCAGTCATCATAGTCCTCCTTGGAAAACATAGGAATTTTGTTGTGAGAAGTTGTCATTATGAAATATATAAAGTACAAACACCAACTGTTCAATAACTGAGATAGCGCAGGCTCTGATACCAATTGATAGGATCAATATGGATCGAAAAACAGGCCTAGGAGTTCAGAAAGGGGGGGGGGGTTGAATGAACTCCTTGGTATTTTGAATATTTTCGAAACCTTTAAAACGATTTTACAAGAACCCGCTTAACTTAAATAGTTACGGATTTAAGGTATCTTAGTCCCAAAAGCTGATTTCTCGATTAACAGTAAATGTGCGAAAATAAACCGATTAATCAGTGAACAATATATGTAATAAATAAATGCAGTAATGTAAAAGTATAGAGTCAAGAGTTTGTTTATGGAAGTTAGGATATCAATATCCTATGTCTCCCCTTCTTTCTTTTCAGGAAGGTTTCACTAGAAGAGTTTGATGTTTACAGCCTCTGTAACCACCCAGTCATCGAGCCTCGCTCAAGATGAACTCTTAGCAATCTCCAATCAACAAGCAAGCGCAGCTGCTGAATACAAGTAATAAGAATTTTCGAACTGCTTCACAAAGCCAGTTCGTTACAGACTCAAAATGATAATACAGTGAAATACACAACTCTTTGAGACTAGATCTTCTGGTTTCTATACTATGAAACACGATTCAACAAGGTGAACCAAAAGATGACTCGAAGATTGAAATCTAAGAATGCTTGATTGAAAGTTCTTCGAGTTGTATCACTGGACTTCGAATGATTTTACTGTGAGAATATCCAGTAACTGTGTGAGCTTTTTGTTTTGAGAAAGTTTCGTGAGAATGTAGTGATTCACACACAGAGTATGATGGAGAGTAGAATGACCGAGAGTAAGAGAGCTTCTTCAATTTAAATTCCAGCTACTTATACCATTTGTCTCCAACGGTCATTAAATTCACCTAAGGAAACAAAATCCTCTTTGAATATATGTTCATCGTACAACCATATATCCTGCTCCACCAATGGTAAATTGCGCTTCGTCAGAGCCAAATTGTCGTCTTTCCATATTTGTGCAAACACCGTATAACGTCCTCTGTATACTGCGTACTATACCCAAAATAACACTGATAGTGTCTCCTTAATTCCAGGCAATTGTACGACTCAATCTTCACCATTGATTCTTTCCAATTTGAATATATGATCGTGTTTGAATTGGTTCGTCGTTTGCGCCTAAAATCTCTTTTCGTTAACACAGTTCTTTCTTTCTTGAGGAAGACGACTATCTTAACGCTGGTTTGAGTAAATGTAGTTGTCACATCTGAAATAAAAAGAGGTGACTGTGTATTTGCAACATCTGAATGCAACAACTGAATGTAGCAACTGATACTATTTTGATATGTGAAAGCTCTGTTAACCCAAAATCTGAATACTCCCAATAAGTCACTTCTGATTCAAAGTAGCTTTATCCAAAAACTGAATACATCCACTTCTGAAGTACTGAGATCTGAGATAACTGAATAGATACTGTTTACGACTGAAATACTCGAAACTGAAACAATAGATCACAAACTGTTACTCAAATCTGAATGCCCTATGCTTCCAACAATAGATCTTCCACTGTAGCTCACTTCTGAATACACTTTTCCCAAAATCTGAACTGATCCAAAAGGCCAAATCTGTTTCAAAACATCGACCTGACAACAAAGAATAACGTCACGTCTTCTGAACTTCAATACACTGAAATGGCGTCACTACTTCTGAACGTTTCGAAATCTGGGATGACGTCACGACTTCTGAAATTCAACTCGATGTGTGATAGTCGACCCAACATCTGTAACTACAACTTACTGACTGTCCAGATGTTACTTTTGAATTCAGTACTTGTCTTATTTTTGTTATCACCAAAACTAATAAATTTTACCTTAACACTCTGATATATTTCTGCTTGCTCATTTTATTATTATTACTATTGTGTTTTAAAGTTTGTAATTAGAAGTTATTATTAATTATTGTAATTGTACTATCATTTTATAAATTTAGCTGTTGTACCAGCAATTATAAAAACTAGCCGTTACAAAGTAGCCGTTGAAAAAATAGCCGTTATACAAACTGTTGGAATGTCTCGATCTATATATATGAGCACGATGTAAAGCATCCAACTCATATAACTTCAAATAGTTTCTACCAAAATGTCTCAATATTATACTAACTCCAGCTCTACTTCGTGCAGTGAAGAGGAAAACCAAGTTCAACATGATGAAGAATCTAGTGATCCAGGAGACAACTAATGTTATTGATATTTCAGCAAAGCCATCAAATTTTTGAATCATATCAAAATTATTACAAGATGAGGCGAAGAAGAAGGTTTAAAGGGGCATATGAGGCTCTTTGATGATTATTTCTCCACCCGGTATATCCAGATCCAATATTCCTAAGACGGTTTCGAATGCGCAAAGATTTATTTCTTCGCATAGTTAATGCACTTCAAAATCATTCATTATATTTTCAGCAAAGGGATGATGCATCAAGGAGAAAGGGCTTATCACCACTACAAAAATGCACTGCTGTGATTCGTCAATTAGCTTATGGAGTCACTGCTGATAATCTTGACGAGTACCTACGTATGGGTGAATCAACTTCAATAAAGTATCTTTTCAATTTCTGCCAATATGTGGTTGAGCTATTTCGCGATCGATACTTGAGAAGGCCGGATGCTAACGACATACAACGTCTTCTTCAAATGCATGAAGAGAGGCATGGATTCCCTGACATGTTGGGGAGTCTTGATTGTATGCATTGGCAATGGAAAACTGTCCAGTTACTTGGAAATGACGGTTTACAAGAGGACATGGGTCACCAACAATCGTGCTTGAAATGGTCGCGTCTCAAGAATTGTGGAAATGGCATGCGTTCTTCGGGGTCACCGGTTCACGTAATGATATTAACGTCTTATACGAATCTCCCTTATTCAATACTGTATTGCAGGGAACTGCACCAGATATTAATTTCGAGGTGAACGACACTCTGTATATAGAAGGTTATTATCAAACCGATGGAATATATCCTGAATTGGCTACTTTTGTGAAAGCTTTTCCTTGTCCGGAAGATCCGAAAAGGAGATTATTTAAAGAGAGACAAGAGTCTGCAAGAAAAGATGTCGAACGGGCATTTGGGGTCATACAAGCTCGTTGGGCAATTATTAGATGTCCAGCTTGTTATTGGTACATGAAAAAATTAAGGCATATTATGTTAGCATGTATTATTTTATACAACATGATTGTTGAAGATAGAGGGTGGTAGTGTGGCGAGAGGGTGGTAGTGTGGCGAATTGGAACGGATGAAGGTGACGAACAAGTAGAACCGATTAATGGATCAACCCGAGGATTTCGTGATTACTTACGAAGAAATTTCGAATTACGTGACAACCAACTGCATCATCAATTTCGTGCCGACTTAGTTGAGCATATTTGGGCACAACATAGCAACAATATGTTATTTTTATTTTACGTGAATTATTTTATTTTTGTTGTATGTTTTATTCCCAGCTGGTTTCTTTCAACACTACTCATGAACAGTAGAAATTTGTTTCGTTTCCAAATACTGTTCCATTTTGTTGCGTCTGATTTCATTTCATCGATGCGTCTCTTATAGTAGAAATAGATGCTCATATAAGAACCTATTTAAGTAGCGTTAGGTTTAAATTATGAAGAAATTCTAGTAAAGATTCTTTTAAAAGAAAAACGTAAGTTAAAGATTAGAACTATCCCTTGATTAAGATGCAGTGGGTAAGTCACATTGAAAGAGAAGTTATGTGGGAAAGTGATTATGACTTGTAGAAAAGCAGTGTCCTAAATGATATGGTTCAACAGAATTTTGATATAAAGTCTTTTTATTTTCTAAAATGCCACCTGGGCGTCACCTACTAGCTAAACTTGATACGAGAAATCTTTTTGTATCGTCATCAAGGTACAGGTGAGTTGGTAAGACCTAGGGTGATGTAGGAATAACTTTTCCGGCTTCATAGGTTCGATTCTCGTGTGGAGCATATTCCCCACTGAAATATTGTGGAGGTATACTCTGGAAATTTTTCCGTTATATGGGTCCTTTCCCTCGGGTCCCTGTCTATTCGTGCATATCCCTCGATTTATCACCTGTATGGTCAAGGGGCCTCTGACCTATATAGCGAGTTAGCCCATTAATAAGTTAATTTTTTTTTAAAAGAGAAATCTTTTTGTATCGTTTAAGATTCGTTTTGTGAAACATGCCTCCAAAGAGGGAGAAAGATGAAAAAATTCTCGCTATTGCTTCCACTCCCACCTGTACAAGTATTTTTGACAAGTTCCACTTGCTTTTCCTGCACCTAGTCTGATTTTTCAATACAGTGCAGAAAACATATATGTATACGACTCATGATTCAGGTTAGACATGTCCATGCCACCACCATTCATGTTCAAACAACAGTTACGAGGAAAAAAGCAAACAGCATAATTTTTGGGACTATGTTAATTTTATTAAAATAAATCTCAACACAGCATGTATAACAATAATAGAGAGAACACTTGTCCTTCGCGTATATTCGAGACGTGGAATATCTGTGTGCTTCACAAATTTCAAGCTTTGTTCCTCCTAGTCCTACCAACTTCTGCATAAATATACCAAGGCTATTTCACGTTATTTGCTATCAGCCAAAAGTTTTATCCAGTATATACCGAATAAGCGGTGGGATCCCAACGTTATCAAAAAAGGCTAAATTTCGGCTAATTACTAAAATTAAATGTAGAAATTCAATGTATTTAAGGTATGATGATGCATGTACGCGGAACTAAAATATTAATCAAATTTAGTTTAGTAAGGCGGTCGTTGATATTTGTTTTTAATTATAAAGGAACGTCAGCAATGCCAAGTTGCCAACACTATATCGCTAATTATCCGTATTCAGTCAGCACTCCATGAAAAACATAAAAGCTAACAAGGGTTTCAGAAAAAAACTTATTGTATGAAGACAGAATTTTGGTTACTTATATGAGTCGTTGATGACTATAATCATAATTTCTCACACACTAATTAATCTTTTCCAGTTTGCTCATAGATTATTCAGAATCCAATGTAACTTTCGATTTTAATATTAATTAGTATATGCTTCTGATATTCTTTTTGTATTATCTAGTACACTGTAGCTAGGCAATGATACTAAAGGAGATAGATTTGCTTAAAGGAGGATTAATAAATTATCAAGCACGAAGATACTTACAAAATCAAAATATTTTCGTTCTAAATGTTATTGTCATATCAATGTTATATAGGCCTTGTATTCTCTCATAAATATATTATATTTTATGTGTACTAATATTATTATATCCCATTTCGTAATAGGTATATATTTCACTATATACAACTATCGTTATTTTCGTGAATTCTACAAAGTACGTTTCAGGCTTTCAGCTAATGAATATGCACTCCATTGGATAATAGTATCTAAATTACGTCTTGAATATATATAAACACAGTTTCAATCTATATTTTTATATAAAGATTCAACACTTGTCATTATTTAATTAATTCAATACAAATATCCTATCTTAAACCCTAAAACCACTACCCAACACCCAACACCCAACCCCAACCCCAACCCCACACACGCGCACAACCATTCTAGACCCTCTGTTCTATGTCCAATTTAGAGCTGTAACTCCAAAAGAAACGAATTATATTCGGTTTTCGTGAAGGAAAAAACGAAGAAGGGATATTCTTGGGCTTTTTTAAATAATAATAATAAAAAGAATTAATTGGGAAAATATTGCATTTTCGTTTGTGCTGCAAAAATATTATAATTCGATATTTGAAACTCCGGATTCTGACATACACGCAACACGTTATTTTTTTTATTATTATATTGAAAAATCCGGAGTTTAGAACAAGGCGATATTTTCTTTGCCTCCGCTTATAAATAGTTGTTCTATTTACGTTGCAAATCGCTCATTCCTCAACATATTTTCTTCGCTTCTACCTATAAATTTTCCTCACCTTGCCTTCGGGGAGTCTGAGCTGATATATCCCGTACCCTAGGTACTGTTCATGCGAACTGGTATTTTCCAGATTTTTTGAAATTTGCTGATCGATTTTGAGTGCTGGTGGTACCATCGGAAATCCCTTTCCAAACCTGACATTTCCCTACCGATCTTGTGGCCATTGGTGGGCGGAGGAGGCGTAGATAATTTTTTTCCAAAGCTGCTCGCGTCTACTGAGCAGATGTTTTCAAAATTTTCAAATTGTCAACTAAGTGTTTGTGCCACAATTAATTTATAAACACAACCTTAATGATTATAATCATATCTATATAAAATGAAACAAACTTAAAAATACATACATATCAAATATAATTACAGTAACTATATATAACAAATACAAAAGCTTACCTGTAGATGTAAAAGAGGGGTTGCGAACGAAGAAAAGCATCGTAGGATGAGAGAAACTATAAAAATGACGAGAAACGAATGAACCAAGGGAATATATAAATAAAAACGCAATGAATAAAAATGCGTCGTCGTCGCAGAATCCGGTGTTTTCACTCACGGTTTCTGACAAATTTTATGAATCCGGGTGCTTGACTCCCGGATTTTGACATGAAGTTTTAAATATAAAAAAATGTTATAAAACACAGAGAATCCGGGATCCCAGATTGTAATATATTTAAAAAGTTTTGGAAACTGCAATACATTTGAAATTTTGTTTTTTCATATTATTCTTTTTTAGAAAAAACCCGATATACTTGTCTTGTTGTATTAGAAATATTTTTATTTGAATACTAAAAATATTATCATAGCAAGTAGGACATATAGATTTTGATTAATATTTGATTATGCATATCTTTTTATTTTTATTAAGTGGCCACATATGAAAATTTAGATGTACACAATTTACAAAAGTCTTAATCAATCAATACCTAAATTTGTATCTTATCAAATTTTGTCACAATCTTGATAGATTTGTTGATGACACAACTCATCTATAAATAGTGACTCTAGATCCTTAAGCACACACAATCTATCACAGTCTTGATAGATTTTTTGATGGCACAAATTATCTATAAATAGTGGCTCTGGGAGACGATCATACGCAAAATAAAGCACATAAAAAAAATATACATAGGATGTTTAGATGGTTTACCTTGAGCGACTTTGCGCCCGAATCTGACTATTCCGCAAGAGGGAGATAGTTCTTCAATGGTTGAATCTGCATCAACACCTGATCCAGTCCACGACTAGAATCCCAATCCCTCTACTACATTGAACTAGAAACTGTAGTATATGGTCACGAACAGAATGAGAACGACAAACCACACAAATAAAGGTGCTGCAGGCGGTGATCTGCAGCGACGGCATCGGCTAGCGGCGGCATCGGCGTGCGGTGGCCAAGAAGGTGGAGATGGGTGGCTATTGAGAGAAGGAGTGGTGGCTAGATTATGATTCAATAATCAACAACAATGTCATTGTGTCTCCCCATTCCCATATTTATAGATGTAGGACAGAGTTTGAGTTGGACTTAAATAGTGCACATTCGTTTCGACTCAAACAGTGCAGATCTGTTTCGACTAAAATAGTGCACATTCATTTCGAATCAAACAATGCACATTCGTTTCGACTCAGATAGTGCACATTCGTTTCGACTCAGATAGTGTACATCTGTTACGACTAAAGTAGTGCACATTCGTTTCGACTCAAACAGTGCACATTCATTTTTCAAGTACCTCAATGTGGTGCCATCATAATCCCGATCAACAGTGAGGGGACGCCTAAGCTGGACTGGTCGAAAATATCTAGCTGGAACAGTAAGGGGACGCCCAAGCTGGTACAACAGTTTACTTCCAGAAGTGCAGGGAACACCAAGCTGGTTCACCGGCTTGGAATAGGAGCGGCACGAAGATCAAGTGCAGAGAATGAAGAGCAGTTCAAGCGCATAATACAAGAGCAGAATTGAAGTGCAGTATGGCTCAAGCGCAGATCAAGTGCAGAGTACAAGTGCAGTGTTCAAGTGCCGTTTCATAGAGAGGCGCAATGATCAAGTGCAGGTCAGATCACTATGCGCAATAATCAATTCATCATATGAATCGGATTGATTGTTATAAAGTGTGCTTGCTGATAATTTGGATGAGATGTTTGAATGGATCAAGTGGACAAGCAAGTAACACTGGGGCTCTTGATGAGAAGAATAGAGCCCAGCTGGTTAAGGACAAATCAGCTTGAAGTTAAGAGGACCAGCCGGGAGCAGACAAACCAGCTGGTCGTATGATATCTGTGAGAAGCTTGATCTCACAGATATATCAACCAGCTGGTTGGCAATCAGCTAGGAATGTAGCAAAGCTGAAGCCTCGAAGCAGCTCAAAAGCAGGAAAGAACAGAACAAGCTCAGCTGCAGACAAAAAGAGGTGCAGATGCAGAAGTTTCTCTATAACAAGATTAAAGATAAAGAGCAACCAGATTGACGAAAAAACAAGCTGAGAAACCAGATCTAGACAAATCAATCTAGTCAAACAAAGAAGTTTGAACAATTCTATGAAGACCAAATTAATTTGTTCAAACTGATTTGCTTTGTCTTGTCCACATCAGGTACAAGCAAATAGAGCTCGATGTGATCAAAGGCTGCTGAAGTGCCGATGAAAAGAGCTCATATTCATAAAGCCTGAAACGCATTAAAAGCCAAAAGATACAAAGTACAAATGCGTCATAAGACTTTTCAGCTACAAATTTGTGTCCAATGGACAAATCTACTAAGTGGCTTTATATATCAGGCGCAATGAAACAGAAGAGGAATGCAGCATAACAGAGAGAGAATGTTGTGCAAATCCATAACAGAAGAACAAAAGAAAGCACAACCATGGGAAGATAACAGATAACCAGCTCGGACAGGGGCACTTCCCAGTGTGCGTGAGATTTAATTATTGAGAGATTATGCTTACACTGTAAATCTCACACACACATACATTCACTCATATATTCGAGAGTTAAGCTACACTATAACTGGGTGAATGTAATTTGAAAACTCTCCATTGTAGTCTTTGGACAGAGACATTAAACAAGTCTAGTTGTCTTTCGCACTGAGACGTTAAAGAAGTGTGTGTTGTCTTCGCACTGAGACGATAAAGAAGTGTCATGGGAAGATAACAGATAACCAGCTCGGACAGGGGCATTCCCAGTGTGCGTGAGATTTAATTATTGAGAGATTATGCTTACACTGTAAATCTCACACACACATACATTCACTCATATATTCGAGAGTTAAGCTACACTATAACTGGGTGAATGTAATTTGAAAACTCTCCATTGTAGTCTTTGGACAGAGACATTAAACAAGTCTAGTTGTCTTTCGCACTGAGACGTTAAAGAAGTGTGTGTTGTCTTCGCACTGAGACGATAAAGAAGTGTGTGTAGCCTTTCTCACTGGGGCGTAAAAGAAGTGTTGTTAGTCACACAGCTTGCGGGCTTAGTGTGTGGTGGTTGATGCTAGGAGTTCTTGCGGCTGCGGGTCGTAGGAGTGGGTTGCAGTGAGGGTCGTTTTAATCAAAGTCTTCTAGTGGATCCTTCCCATTGCGGAAGCTGGGGAGATGTAGGAGAGTTTGCTCCGAACTTCCATAAACAAATCAGCATATTTTATTTACAGCTTTCAGTACTTACATTCATACACATTGCATATTATAACTGAGCATAAAACCGTTTAAATGAGCTTTCGAATCTAAGAGTGCAGTTCGAGTTATTTCCATATGATTAATATTCATTACTCAATCTGTATCTCGGTGCACAAGTGATGGATCTGTTTTGACAGATCCTAATTAAGTTTTGAATTACACAAAACCAGTTATTGTGTTTCTAACAATTCTACTTGAGCGTACAGATTCTAGCTATCGAAGAAGATGATGAACAGTCGAAGAATCTGTCCAGCCGATGGTTCGCAATATAAACAATCAGCAGTTGGTTTGGTGTTCATGGAATCGGCAGCTGGATTAGCATTGGAGACGTCCAAAGTTGAATCAGCTATTCGTAATCAGGCGGAGGCCAAAGTTGAACCAGCTGGAGCATAGTAAACCAACTGGAACGATGACAACCAGCTGCAAGTGCTAAAGAGCGAAGTGAACCAGCTGGAACAGGAATTGAGAAGTCTGCTGGAGAAATAGATCGAAGAAGAAGATTCCAATTATAAGTACTGTTGTGAGGATTGAGAAGTTAGATTAGTGATTAATTGAATTGATTTGGGATTAATCACGTGTGGTTGGAGGTTTACGCGAATGTTATAAGGTTCCTGCTGGTTCCTCAGCCGCAGCGCTAGTTTAAGAAATGAGAAGTATCGATTTTTGGTGAAGTCAACGCTGGTCAAAGTTACTGTAGCTCGTGCTGGTGAATTTTGAATCAGCAGCGATATCGTCAGCGTGACGCAATGAGAGCTGCTGGTTTAGCGTCGAGTTTGAGGTTGCTACTGGTAGATATTGCATGTAGCGTGAGATTGAGCGAGGAAGAGACACGTGTTAGTCAATATTTTGGAGTGCTGACTATTGAATTCAGCAGTTGCGCTTGCGTGAAACGATCAGCAGATGGTTTGAGAAACTAGTCGCGAGAGCTGTTGATAGATATGATGATGTAGGCGTGACGTATTCCTTGCTGCTGGTAGTAGTTTGCGTTACGTTGGTTACTGCTGATCAGCAGGCGCGCAAATACGAATGTTGAGAAGCGACGTCGTTTGAATTAGTTGAAACGCAGCGTTTTGAGCCTTTCGTTGGAGAGATCAGCTGTTGGTAGCAATGTTTGCGTTAGCAAAGTGACTTCGTTTGGATTAGTGAATGCGTCGTTGTTTTGAATGATCTCTTGCGACCAGCAGATAGATTATTTTGAGAGAGAGAGCTGTTATCAGCTCTTGGTTGTTTTGCTTGCAAGAACTGTTGGCAGCTGGTGTTTGCTACGGCGTCGTTTTGTTAAGTTGGAACGGTGTCGTTTTGAAGGTTTTCGTGCGATTGTTGTTTTGTCGTTGCTGCTGATTTTACGAAAAGAAAAGAGAAGCTTGCTGCTGATAGACTTCTGCTGAACACTTCGATTGATTTAAGTAAATCAGCAGGAGAGGCTTTGCGAGGTATTTATAATAGTGTTGATCGACACTTAGGATTATTTTTGAGCCAGATATATCTTATCTTCTTCTCCAAACCCTCGTCGAGCTACTGTTCACCGAGACATTTCTTCCCTAGATTTCCATCGTATCCAGCCTTTGTTTTATGTGGTTTGAGCTCGGTTTTTAGTAGTTAATGCCTGCGTAGAAGTGTAAGATTGAAGTATGCTTCTGGCCGTAGGATTAGCGTGTTGTGTAGCTGAATTGAGCTAAGATTTTAGCTATGTTGTAACAGATTTCAGCTTCTAGGAAGTGTCCTGCCGCGTGATTTGAGCCAGGAGGAATCTGTTAGGTAATTCGAAGGAGGAAAGGTACGATTGGGCAGCCCCTTAGCAGTTGAGCGTGAACATGTATATTAGTTCAGTGTTGTGATTTGCTATTATGTGGCTTACGTGATTTTAGATGTATGAATTCTATTCTGTTTCACGTATTGTAAACTGTATGCATTGAGCATTCAAATTGAATGACAATCATTGCATACATCTTGAGCCTGAATTGATAATTGTTTGGATTACCTGATTGGGTGCCACGTTGTGACTGGCCGACTTTTGAGTCGTGTCCGAAAAGTCCAACGCTATCGTCGGAGCGGTGACTACCGGATACGAGTGTCTACCGCCGAGCTGTGATGGGCTGACGGGCCCCGATGATCACGGACCGATGATTTCCATCGGCTGATTGGCTGTGTGTGGTATTGAGGCTTGATTTGAGTTTCCAGTTGATAGACTGGTCTAGCTATCCGATTTACCCGTTGTGACTGGCCGACTTTTGAGTCGTGTCCGAAAAGTCCAACGCTATCGTCGGAGCGGTGACTACCGGATACGAGTGTCTACCGCCGAGCTGTGATGGGCTGACGGGCCCCGATGATCACGGACCGATGATTTCCATCGGCTGATTGGCTGTGTGTGGTAT
>KV019695.1:46661-58703 GCA_001598015.1 Dorcoceras hygrometricum | reverse complement strand
TTGACTCAGAAAGATAAGAGATTTGTATGGACTGATGAGTGTGAGTACAGTTTTCAGACACTGAAGGAGAAGTTGACTACTGCTCCTGTTTTGGCCCTACCGTCTGGCTCCGGAGGATTTGTTGTGCGCTCCGATGCTTCTCTGAGTGGATTAGGGTGTGTTTTGATGCAGAACGGGTACATGATTGCGTATGCGTCTCGACAGCTGAAGCCTCACGAGACGAGGTACCCGGTTCATGATTTGGAGTTGGCTGCGATAGTGTTTGCCTTGAAGATTTGGCGGCATTATCTCTATGGTGAAGAATTTGTGGTGTACACCGACCACAAGAGCCTGAAATATATCTTCACGCAGTCGGATCTGAATATGAGGCAGCGACGCTGGATGGAATTGCTTAAGGACTTCGATTGTGAGATTCAGTATCAGCCTGGGCGAGTGAACTTGGTAGCAGATGCTCTAAGTCGAAAGACCCAGCCTGAGATGTTAGCATCCTTGAGTATTTCGAAAGTTCATGAGGAGTTGAGTACTTCTGGTTGGCGATACCAGCCGGGTGATCAGTATTTCTTCGTTTCGTCTCTTCAGGTGGAACCGCAGATTGTGATGGACATCAGGAGGCGCAGAGGACCGACCCCTATATCCATGAGTTGAGGATTAAGGCGCAGTGTGGAATCTGGTCGAGAAGTGTTGAGAATTAGAATGTATTTGATAGAGATCTGTTTTTCCTTTAGCGCTGCGTGTTTTGTCGTGAATTTGAAGATTAAGAGTTGTCGAATTCCTCCAAATATTGAATCAACCGTGCTGTAGCCAACGACTGGTAGGATTTGGAATTTGATGGTTACTGTAGCTTGCAGCTGGTGGAAATGGAAAAGCCGTTGTTGCGCTTGTGTTGCGTCTGGCAGTCGTTGCGCTCTTGAGTGAATGACCAATCGAAGAATGGAAGAACCAGTCGCGAGAGGAATTGTGTTGTGACTGGGTGAGCAGCTGCTGGTAGCGATACTCGCGTGATTAACGGCGTCGTTTGATTTAGTTAAACGCCGCGATTTGAGTGTTGCGACTGGATGACCAGCTGTGGATTTGAGGAACCAGTCGAGGGAGCAACGCGACGTCGTATGGTTAAGTTGAAACGCTGCGTTTCGAGTATTGCGTCTGGTACCAGTTTTGAGGATTCTACCAGCTTTTGTTTAGTGCCTTGCGACTGGATAGCTTGCGACTGGACAGCTTGCGTTTGGTCGTTGCGTCTGGATTGTTGCGTCTGGTTGTTGCGTCTGGTAGTTGCGACTGGATTGGTGAGCAACAGTCGAGAGATTTGAGATGTATATAGAGGTGTTGATCGACACTTAGAATAATTAAGAGCCAGATATTCCTTATCTCTTCTTTCTCAAACCCTAGTAGAGCTACTGTTCACCCGAGGCTTTCTTCCCTAGATTTCCGTCGTTCTCCGTCGAAGATTTGAGTGTTTTCGGTGGCGCTGGGTTCCTTGTGAACTTCTTTTTCGATTGCTACCCATTTGAAGCTGCGGAACGACCTGGGAGAAGATCGCGAAAGCTGCTGGTTTCTGGTCGTGAGCGCTGCCGTGCCCTGTCTGAATTTGTGAGGTAGAATTTGTGAATTCGAGGTACGATTGAGCAGCCCTTAGCAGTCTTGAGCGTGAACATGTCTATATTTCAATGTTGTGAAATCTGTGAAGTTGCTGCTATGTGTTACGTGGAACAGTCATATGAATTGCTTGAGATATATATTCTGTTTTCACGTATTATGCCTTGTATGCATTGAGCATGGATATTGAATAGCATTCATGCATACATATTGAGCCTGAATTGACAGATTTGATTTGATAACCTGATTGGGTGCCACGTTGCGACTGGCCGACTGTTGAGTCGTGCCCGAAAAGTCCAACGCTATCGTCGGAGTGGTGACTACCGGATTCGAGTGTCTACCACCGAGCTGTGATGGGCTGACGGGCCCCGATGATCACGGACCGATGATTTCCACCGGCTGATTGGCTGTGTGTGGTATAGAGGCTTGATTTGAGTTGCCAGTTGATAGACTGGTCTAGCTATCCGATTTCTTGATAGCCCTCATGCATTCATAGCATTGATTATAGCTTGTTGCATGTTTACTGCTTTGATAGCTCTTCGTACTGAGGCTTGACCTCGTATTTCTTTTCCTGCTTTTGTTGAAGTTCAGCTGGTCGATCCCCTCATCCCTGAGTCCCAGTTATTTATGATATGTATTGAACCGGGGGATGCCCCGTGTTTTATTGTATTTGGGGATCTATATTTTGAGTTGAATTATGTGGTTACTTGCTGTATGAGTTTGAGTTAATTCATATTTTGAGTATTGAATATTTTGAATGTATGATTTGAAGTTCAGGCCCATTGTATTTCGAAAAATTTTTAAGCCCTGATTTTAAGCTTCCGTGATTATGCGCTTATTATGTGTTAATTGTTAGTAATTAGCACGGGGCCTGACAAACAGCACCTCGCCCATAGTAAATACCTGATTCCAATAGCGATAGTGCTCCCGAGTCACACCTGTTTACAACGTCTGAATATCTATCTCGTAACAAAACATTATTTCTTCCCGACGTCTATTTTTCTAATCACCTGTATGCTCAGTGAAGAAAATGTTTTATGAAAAAAAAAATGAGTTTAAAATAAAGTGAACCCTGATGTTAAGATCTGAGTTTAACCAGAAGTTGTTTAAAGGAAGAAATTTTTCAGATTTTACGATTTATGGCAAAGAAAACAGACGGTCCATATTGGAGGGGCGAGCAGCAGACGAGCTTGTCGGTTGCCCCTTCATATTGGGTGAGATTTCACCATATTGTAACTGATATCAGTAGTCATTCGATCGAGTGCAACGGGACCTAAGTAGATCTTCTGAGCCATAAGTCTAATGAAAATGATAACGCTGGGATCTGATTTTATTCCCGGAACAGATGTTTACGACGAAATATATTTTAATGCCTTCCTTTAAACTATTATGTCTTATGTATTGCGCCTGCTTATATGGTGTTTTGTTACTCCCAGTTTTGCCTGCTGAGCCCTTAGGCTCACTAGCTTTCTTGGTGCAGGTGAGTCCACGCCGAATCAGATGGGTGGTGGAGTGTGAACTAGTAGCGGCGTGTGAGTGTTTATCGAAGGCCTGCGTTTCCGCGATGTTCATTTTTTATTTGTTGTTTTTGTTGTCTTTGATCTTAGACAAATCTGTATTGAGATCTGATACAACAAATATGAATTCAAACAGAGTTCAGTAGTTGTAATATCGCGATTTTGCATTTTGTACTTCGAAATTTGTAATGAAATCTGATTTTGCTTTCTTGGCGCCAACGGTTATTACTTCGATTTTTTTTTATTTGAGCAAGGCAATACAGCTTGTTCTATCTATTATTCAGCCCTTCTTTTTCCCCTTTTATTTCCTCTTCTTAGATCCCGTGACTCCTATGGGGTTTGGGCGTCACAATCATGGTATCAGAGCATGGTCCATAGATAAACACACGCACTCCTCGCTGGAACAGATTTCATCGACCGTCTCTTCGGGGCAGTGAGTTTTATTTTATGTTTTAGAGCATGTATTTTTTTTATTTTAGCATGTTCTGATGTTCATATGTGGTGGATTACAGGATATAGATTAAGATGTCTGGCCGAGGAAGAGGGAGAAGAAATGCCCCTGAAGAGGAAACCAGTCCTGATAGCAAAGCTAGTATTGCCCAACTTCTAAGGCTGCTGGTTTAGAGGCAATGGTCAATCCTCCAATAGTAGAGGACCCAGCAATGATGACCCTCAAGAACGATTTCGAAGACAGAAGCCGAGAGAATTTAGCGGGACAACAGATCCGTTTATCGCAGAAAGCTGGATTAAATCAATGGAGGTGATATTTGAGTATCTCCAGACGCCCGACTTAGAAAGATCCAGATGTGCGATTTATATGTTGAGAGATGATGCGATGCTCTGGTGGGAAGGAGCAAAGCTTACAGTAGATGTGACGAATCTCCCCTGGGTTTTCGAACAATACTTCACAGAGGATAAGAGATCCGAACTGAAGAGAGATTTTTTAATGATCAAGCAAGGGGACATGTCTGTCCAGGAGTATGTTCGAAAGTTCAAACGAGGATGTTATTTTGTACCTTTGATTGGAGCTGATCTTAGGGAGAAATTGCGACATTTTGTAGATGGATTGAAACCAGCGGTCAGGCATGATGTGAGGCTGGTAGAGCCAAAGGATTATCGAAGTGCGGTGGACAAGGCTCTGAGAGCTGATCAAGATTGGAAAGCAGTTGTGGAGGAGCGACAGCTGAAGAGGCAGGCCTTTCAACAGAAGGACCAGCAACCACCCAAGAAGCCATATAAGAATCAGCAGCAGATTTTGCTAAGAAGTTACCTGTTAGACCCGACCAGGTGACTATGGGATTTTACGTAACGGTGCCCTATGGGGAAGAGCTGGTATCTCATGACTTGTTTCGCGACTTAGAACTTAGGCTTCAAGGGAATTTGGTCACTGCTGATTTAATTGTTTTTGTTGGGGATCCGGATCACGCCCCCCGGCTAGGCAGCGGAAGAACAGAAAAATGGTGCCGGGAGACGATCAATATGATAATAACAACTTGATTGTCATACATAGGGTGTTCAAAAACACTACCTTGCTGGCACTTGTGCCTGGCTCCAACCGTAGTTACAATAACGTCGGCTCTTCTCGGTAGATTGCGGTAGATAACGCAAATCCGGTCCACGACCGGATACGAGACTCCTTCATCACCCTGCACTAGAAGGCGTGACGAGATCTGCACGGACGGATTCTCCTCGTCGAATTGGCCGGAAATGATTTTCCGGCGAAGCGGCGGGCAGCGCACGGCGGCGGCGGCGTGAGGAAGATGAAGAGAGGGGCGGTGGCTCTTTAGTGCTTAGGGTTAGGGTTTGTAATCTTATGTTTAGGTTAAGTCATAAGTCTACATTAAATAGAATAGGTGATGGATTTGGATCCGGCCCAACGGGCCCGTGTCCAACGGATGAACATTCGTTTCATCTCCATCACCGAGACTTCATCGTAACTCCGATCGCTGATCAGATCAGACCGATCGACTCAGTTTCCGAAACTGAATATTATGATCTGAAAAACCATTTTTCAGAACCCCAGTGCAAAATGACCGTTTTGCCCCTCAACAGCGGGAAACCCCGGTTTGACCCCTGTTGACTTTTAGGAAGTCGCACTCCTAAAATCCTCTTCGTATGCTCAACACATTGAGCTGAGTATCCGTGCGGGAATCTCGAATCCAGTACTTGTGTGACCCTCAATGGTTCAGGGATACAGCTAGCCGTGGAACCACAACCATTGTGGCTCCGGAATCACAATTCCGGACTTGCCCATCGGATCATGGTAAAGCGTCTAGCAACATCGCCCCATGATCCCCTAGTTATCACTGATAGTGCCTGCAAGAACCAGTTGGTCGTGGTTAGGGTACAGTACGGTCCTTTTGTTAGAGTAGATGCCCAACTAGCCAACTTGTGGCGTGTGGGTTTTATAGACTCTTATACAAACAGTCTTTATATATGATATTCGCATTTACTTATATGGCGTTCTTTACTTTCATTATGTGTGTAATGATTTACAATTGCGTTGAGTAAAGACCTAGAATGCACTAAAGCGTATGTTAGATGTGATAGTGGGTGTGACGGCTATCATGAAACACACCTAATAGTCGCTGTGTATTCTGAACATGTTCCTAGTCGATTGGGCCGTCAAAATGAGGATAAGGCCGCCCGAGTTCGAGACTAGTATCTGCGATGCGAAGTACCATGTTTCATTGGTAGGGAATATTGTGATGTTCTGAGCATGCAGATAGATAGTGACCTGGTGATCTATCGAACTACCCTCGTTCGGACTTTCCAAGTGGTTACCATTTGTCGAGTGGATAAGTCCGAGATCTTGGTTTTACTGATTAGTCCTCACGAATCGAAATGTCATTGAGACTCTACATGATAGGCGTCTCACTTTGACCCGTTTGCCGACTCATTTGGGGTCATAAGGCGTCGGGATTGGGTGAGACCCCGATACATGTAGGAGTCGATGCATCGTTGTCGAGGATTCACCGCTCGCAGACATGCGTGGATATCCTATGCTATATGAGGGGATAATAGTGTATAAATCTCAATGACGTTTCGAGTCGTGAGGACTAATCAGTACAACCAAGACCTCGGACTTATCCACTCGACAAATGGTAACCACTTGGAAAGTCCGAACGAGGGTAGTTCGATAGATCACCAGGTCACTATCTATCTGCATGCTCAGAACATCACAATGTTCCCTACCAATGAAACATGGTACTTCGCATCGCAGATACTAGTCTCGATCTCGGGCGGCCTTATCCTCATTTTGACGGCCCAATCGACTAGGAACATGTTCAAAACACACAGCGACTATTAGATGTGTTTCATGATAGCCGCCATACCCACTATCACATCTAACATACACTTTGGTGTATTCTAGGTCTTTATTCAACGCAATTGTTAATCATTACACACATAATGAAAGTAAAGAACGCCATATAATAGAATGCGAATATCATATATAAAGATTGTCATATACAAGAGTCTATAAACCCACACGCCACAAGTTGGCTAGTTGGGCATCTACTCTAACAATCTCCCACTTGCCCTAAAGATTATGTGGTATTTCCTCGGTATGTGTTTGGATCTTTGGTGAGACCTGGGCTCCTTTGCTTGCGCAACGGCACCCGTGTTGTCGCAGTACTCCGGGACTGGACCAACTCCATTAGGAATGACGCCCAACTCTTGGACGAAATTCCTTATCCAAACGGCCTCCTTAGCAGCAGCTGATGCTGCGATGTACTCAGCCTCAGTGGTTGAATCCGCGATGGTGTCTTGCTTGGAACTCTTCCAAGAGACAGCACCACCATTGAGCATGAATACAAATCCAGAGGTAGATTTTGAATCATCCACGTCGCACTGGAAGCTGGAATCAGTGTAGCCTTCCAGTTTCAGTTTACCACCCCCATAGACCATGAACATATTCTTAGTCCTTCGCAAGTACTTAA
This sequence comes from Dorcoceras hygrometricum, assembly GCA_001598015.1. Classification (NCBI taxonomy): domain Eukaryota; kingdom Viridiplantae; phylum Streptophyta; class Magnoliopsida; order Lamiales; family Gesneriaceae; genus Dorcoceras; species Dorcoceras hygrometricum. The sequence continues at coordinate 51,652 of KV019695.1, read as the reverse complement.
GCATATCCTTCACGGCCTTCCAATGCAATTGGCCGGGGTTGGCCTAGTAGCGGCTCGTGACACTCAGAGCATACGCGACATCCGGTCTAGTCGAGATCATGCCATACATAATACTACCTATTGCCGAGGCGTATGGTACATGTGACATACTCTCTATCTCCTCATCAGTCTTTGGACACATAGACTTGGATAGAGTGACCCCGTGGCACATAGGTAGGTGTCCTCTCTTGGACTCTTCCATAGAGAACCTCTTAAGTATGGTATCGATGTAGGTAGCTTGGGTGAGTCCGAGCATCCGTTTAGATCTATCCCGATAGATCTGTATTCCAAGAATATAGGATGTTTCACCCATGTCCTTCATCGAAAATCTGCTAGACAACCATACTTTAGTTGACTGCAGCATTCCTACATCATTCCCAATGAGTAGGATGTCATCAACATAAAGTACGAGGAACGTCACAGCGCTTTTAACTATCTTTTTATAGACACATGGCTCCTCGGGATTCTTGATGAAACCAAATTCCTTAATTGTTTCATTGAATCTTAGGTTCCAACTTCACGATGCTTGTTTGAGACCGTAGATCGATCTCTGAAGCTTGCATACCTTATGCTCGCTTCCAACAGATGTGAAACCCTCAGGCTGCGTCATATAGATCTCTTCCTTAATTGTTTCCATTAAGGAACGCAGTTTTCACATCCATTTGCCATATCTCATAGTCGTACCATGCGGCTATGGCTAACAATATTCTAATTGACTTGAACATTGCGACTGGCGAGAAGGTTTCATCATAGTCAACACCTTACATTTGAGTGTAACCTTTCGCGACCAGTCGTGCCTTGTAGGTCATTACCTTACCATCAGGCCCAAGTTTCCTCTTGTATACCCATTTACACCCAATAGGAACAATTCCTTCGGGAGGGTTAACGAGAGTCCAAACTTGGTTAGCATGCATTGAGTCAAACTCAGACTGCATTGCTTCAAGCCATAAGTTAGAATCAGCATCGGAAATTGCCTCCTTGAAAGTTCTTGGATCAGATCCAACAACTTGATCACATTGATCATATTCAAGGAGAAAACCATATCTCTCAGGAACCCTAGGAATCCTTTCGGACCTCCTAGGTGAGACCATTTCTGGTATTGGCTCTGTAGGTGCAGGAGATTCACTTGGTACTTCGATTGGTTCTCGAACCTCTTCGAGTTCTACTACTTTGCCTTTTCTATCAAGTAGAAATTCCCTTTCCATAAAGGTGGCATTACTAGAAACAAACACTTTTGTTTCGCTGGGATAGTAGAAGTAGTATCCAATGGAATTCTTTGGATACCCAATGAAGTAGCATAAGATGGATCTCGTATCCAGCTTATCTCCCACTGTCTGCTTCACGTAAGCAGGACATCCCCAAATCCTCATAAATGAGTACTTGGGTGGTTTGCCCATCCATATCTCATACGGAGTCTTATCCACTGCCTTGGTGTGGACATTGTTCAACAAAATTACCACCGTTTCGAGCGCATAGCCCCAAAACGAGGTCGGAAGCTCAGTGAAGCTCATCATAGATCGAACCATGTCCAACAAGGTCCGATTACGACGCTCCGCTACACCATTGAGCTGTGGTGTGGCCGGAGGGGTCCACTGTGAGAGAATCCCATTCTCCTTCAGATAGTCTTGAAACTCAGTACTTAAGTATTCACCACCTCGATCAGATCGAAGTGCCTTAATACTTTTGCCTAACTGATTTTCTACTTCAACCTTGAATTCCTTGAACCTTTCAAAGGATTCAGACTTGTACTTCATCAAGTACAAGTACCCGTACCTAGAATAATCATCGGTGAAAGTGATGAAGTATGTGTGACCGTATTTAGTACCAATACTAAACGGGCCGTATACATCAGTATGGATCAAATCCAATAGGCCTTGGGCACGCTCACCCTTGCCCTTGAAGGGTTGCTTGGTCATCTTTCCTTTCAGACAAGATTCACAAGTCGGTAGGGAGTTGATGTCTGACAGATCAAACAAGTCACTCCTAACCAATTTGTTCATCCTACTTAGAGAAATGTGACCTAGCCTAGCATGCCAAAGTTGTGCTGGGTTCAAGTTATCGTGTTTCCTTTTAATCGTTGTTGTGTTTGCTTCGACATCACGAGTTGGAACGTCTTTTAATTTTAAGGTGTATAAATCGTTTTCGCGTTCCCCAATTCCAATTAAACATTCATTCTTGTAAATATTGCAAATCGAATTAGCAAACATACAAGAATATCCATCTCTATCAAGCATAGGAATAGAAATAATGTTTTTAATCAATTCAGGAACAAATAAAACGTCTCGTAACAACAACTTAAAATTTGAAGACATAAATAAATGAACATCTCCTATAGCTATAGCAGCAACCCTTGCTCCATTGCCAAGCCTCAAGTGGGTCTCACCCTCTCTAAGACGTCGACTTCTTGTCATCACCTGCAAATCATTGCAGATATGAGATCCACATCCGGTATCAAGTACCCAAGAAGTTGAATTTAGAGACATATTTATTTCAATGTAGAACATACCTTTCGCAGTTCGCAACTGCTCGAGGTACTCCTTGCAGTTCCTCCTCCAATGCCCAGCCTTGTGGCAGTGGTGGCAAACGTCCTTGCTCTTGTTTGTCTTAGAAGCCTTTGCCTTTGGCTTCTTGGAAGACTTTTCCTCTTTCGCAGGAGCAGAACGCTTCTTGCTCTTGCGTCTGGGCCCCTTCTTCGCAGAGGAAGAAGAGCCCAGAAGGAGGACGGGTTTGTCCTTCTTTATAGTCCCCTCAAACACTACAAGCATGTTAACCACCTCTTCAAGGGTGGCTTCCAGCTTGTTCATGTTGAAGTTGACCACAAAGGGGTCAAATGCAGCGGGTAGTGAGAGGAGAAGTACATCCACAGACAGCTCGTGTGGAAGCGTAATATCAAGGCCCGACAGCTTTTCAACGAGCCCAATCATACGAACCCATGCTCGCGGACCGAAGTCCCATCGCGCATGCGGCTCGTCATCAGCTCCTTGACAGCCGTGAACCTCTCATGTCGAGAGTTCTCCCCGTACAGTTCCTTGAGATGAAAAAGTATGGCAGAGGCATACTTTGTCTTCTCAAAGCGCCGTTGCATTTCATTGGACATCGATGTCATCACATAGCATCGAGCTTTAACCTCATCGTCCCGCCATTGGTTAAGCGTGATCAGCTCCTCAGGGCTGATATCGGCAGGGGTTTCCTCCGGAGGCGACTTCTCTATCGTATAGAGGAGCTTCTCCGAAGCCAATACAAGATTAAGGTTACGGAGCCAGTCTTGGTAGTTCAGACCGGTGAACCTGTTGCTATCCAGTATAGCAGCAAGAGGGTTTTTCATCGAAACCATTTTATATAGCAGTTATACTGAAAAGAAAACAGACATACATTACTGACTATATAAGATATAAGCTAAGACATAAAACATGGTCATTTAGTTTTATGAATTACCCTCCCACTATTTTAACGATTTCACCACCCTCTAATGAAATCGAGAAAACAGGTTTCTTTAGTGGATACACGGAGCCCAATCGAGCGATCATGGACCCGAATAATATCAGCCATCCATGACCCCCAAAAGGTAGTTTCCGATTACAACCGGTGCAACCTCCATGTATTCACCTCACGTCCAGTAAGGGCCCAATAATATGACGCCGTTTACTATCACGTGTCAAGATTGACCCATCAAGTTGAGTCGTGAAGGACGGTCCCCTTAACGTCCCCAATAATATGAGCCAACGTTAAAGGGAGTTCCAACCGACTCACAACAGTTGTCAATGGCGTGGACAGCTTTCCGGCATACATGACCCCCTCCATAATATGAGCCGGGCCATGTATACGGGTAGCATCGACGTACACCCATTGTTGATGGAAGGTAGGGTTAATTTAAACAATTTTAAATACCCTTTAGTTTATCGAATAAATATTTTATCTTGATATAAGTTTTAAATCAAATTTAAAACGAGGGATTTTATTTTTGAAAAATTTTGGTCTCATGCATATTTAAATCTAATTTAAAACATGCAACATGTGGATTCAATTAATCTATATATCAACATATATAAAGTAAATATTGGGATGATCGATCGCGAGAGCTATGCGGTCCGTGGTTGCCAGCCACGGACCTGGGTCCAATCCTAGGGATAATGCAATATGCAATGCAATCCTATTACAAAGCTTTCCGGTTTTACAGATCTTCGGTCTTCAATATCTTGATCCATCTCCACCATCTTCGGATGTCCTCCCACTAAATCTAGTAATTTACATTTAAATTAACTATGACAAATAAGGGATACATTTATCAAGGGGTGGGAACGGGCCACAAACAGGCCCACTTTAAATGATAATCAAATATATTAAAAAACCAAAATCAAATAAAACCTATTGCATACACCTAACACATTGGGCACGACTCTCGATCACCCCAATCATGCAATTAATCTAATTAACATGCATAATTAAATAATCTAATTATTTATTGTAAAATCATATTCTAATTACGAAATCGTATTTTATAATAAAATCGTATTTTGCCGATAAAACAAATTTAATCAACAAAATCATATTTTATCACAAAATCACATTTCATAATTAAAATCACATTTTACTAATTTTAATTGTATCAAATTGGGTTTAAAACAATTTTAGGCCCAAAAACTTAAAATTTCAAAATCGATCAAAACCGGGCCCGACATCGCATACCGGCCCGAAAAACTTCATCAATGACGTTTTGAGTCGTGAGGACTAATCAGTACAACCAAGACCTCGGACTTATCCACTCGACAAATGGTAACCACTTGGAAAGTCCGAACGAGGGTAGTTCGATAGATCACCAGGTCACTATCTATCTGCATGCTCAGAACATCACAATGTTCCCTACCAATGAAACATGGTACTTCGCATCGCAGATACTAGTCTCGATCTCGGGCGGCCTTATCCTAATTTTGACGGCCCAATCGACTAGGAAC
>KV019695.1:0-27256 GCA_001598015.1 Dorcoceras hygrometricum | reverse complement strand
TGTTATGTTCCTTTGTTATGAAGCCCTTAAGTCTAATTAAATAGACTTGTGATAGACTTGGACCGGCCCAACGGGCCCGGGTCCAACGGATGAACATTCGGTTCATCCCTATCACCGTGACTTCATCATAACTCCGATCGCTGATCAGATCGAACCGATCGACTCAGTTTCCAAAACTGAATACTATGATCTGAAAAACCATTTTTCAGAACCCCAGTGAAAAATGACCGTTTTGTCCCTCAACAGCGGGAAATCACGATTTGACCCCTGTTGACTTTTAGGAAGTCGCACTCCCCAAAATCCTCTTCCCCTGCTCAACACATTGAGCTCAGTATCCATGCGGGAATCTCGAATCCAGTACTTGTGTGACCCTCAATGGTTCAGGGATACAGCTAGCCGTGGGCCCACAACCATTGTTGATCCGGAATCACAATTTCGGACTTGCCCATCGGATCATGGTAAGAGCGTCTAGCAACATCGCCCCATGATCCCCTAGGTATCACTGATAGTGCCTGCAAGAACCAGTTGGTCGTGGTTAGCGTACAGTATGGTCCTTTCAATCCATATATCCTGATCAGATCAACGACCATTGGTAAATCGAGAGTCGCTATAGATCCGATAGCTATGCATACATCTTGGAGATCGAATAGTGACATCGCGAGTGTAACTAGGTAAACCCATTTACCTAAAACACTTCTAGTACTCTGGCCAGAGATTCATACACTATTATCCCCTCAGATAGCATAGGATATCCACGCATGTCTGCGAGCGGTGAATCCTCGACAACGATGCATAGACTCCTACATGCATCGGGGTCTCACCCAATCCTGCCGCCTAATGACCCCAAGTGAGTCGGAAAACGAGTCAAAGTGAGACGCCTATCATGTAGAGTCTCAATGACGTTTCGAGTCGTGAGGAATAATCAGTACAACCAAGACATCAGGCTTATCCACTCGACAAATGGTAACCACTTGGAAAGTCCGAACGAGGGTAGTTCGATAGATCACCAGGTCACTATCTATCTGCATGCTCAGAACATCACAATGTTCCCTACCAATGAAACATGGTACTTCGCATCGCAGATACTAGTCTCATGCTCGGGCGGCCTTATCCTCATTTTGACGGCCTAATCGACTAGGAACTAATTCAGAATACACAGTGACTATTAGATGTGTTTCATGATAGCCGTCATACCCACTATCACATCTAACATACACTATAGCGCATTCTAGGTCTTTACTCAACGCAATTGTTAATCATCATACAACACAATGAAAGTAAATAATGCCATAAACAAATGCGAATATCATATATAAAGACCGTTTCATACAAGAGTCTATGAACCCACACGCCACAAGTTGGCTAGTTGGGCATCTACTCTAACAGGGTTATTATAGATAGACTTACGAAATCTGCTCACTTTTTGCTAGTGAAGACGACTTACGACGTGAGTAGATACGCAGAATTGTATATAAAAGAGATCATCAGACTTCACGGTGGATTCTAAGTTCACGTCTGCATTTTGGAGAAGCCTGCATCGAGCTTTGGGAACGAAGTTAACATTTAGCACAGCCTTTCATCCCCAAACCTATGGACAATCAGAAAGAGTGATCCAGATTTTAGAGGACTTACTCAGAGCATGCATTATAGATTTCTCAGAAAGTTGGGATTTTAAATTGCCATTGGTGGAATTTGCGTATAACAACAGTTTTCAAGCCTCCATCCATATGGCTCCATATGAAGATCTATATGGACGTAAATGTAGAACGCCTCTTCACTGGGATGAGGTAGGAGAGCGAGATGGTATAGGACCAGACCTGGTAGAGCAAACAGTGAACGTTGTTAGAAAAATAAAGGAAAGGATGAAAGCTGCTCAAAGCAGACAAAAGAGCTATGCAGACAATAGATGAAGGGAGCTAAGTTTTGACGTTGGTGATCACGTCTTTTTGAAAGTAGCTCCAATGAAGGGAGTGACGCGATTTGGAAAGAAGGGAAAACTGAGTCCCAGATATAGATCCCTATGAGATTCTGGACAAAGTAGGAACATTGGCCTATCGATTAGCACTGCCGCCGCATCTATCTTCAGTGCATAATGTATTCCATGTATCAGCCTTGAGGAAGTACGTTCCCCACCCATCGCACATATTGAATGCTGAACCAATTCACTTAGCGCCAGATTTGAGTTATGAAGAGAGACCTGAGAAGATCCTTCTTAGGGAGATTAGAAAGCTGAGGAACCGTAGCATCCCAATGGTTAAAGTCCAGTGGTCGAATCAAGCCGAACGAGAAGCTACGTGGAAAACGGAAGCTGATATGCATAGTCGTTACCCAGATTTGTTCGGTAAGTAAATTTCGAGGACGAAATTTTTATAAGGTGGGTAGAGTTGTAGCGCCCCAAAATCAATAGGACCGCAAATTCTAATCCTTATAATTCTAGGACCCATTTCTAATTTCAGATTTCAGCATTATTTATTTATTCGAAAAGATGATTTTCCATTTTCAGATTTCACGCGGTGCATGAGGTATGCTGGACGTCGCTTCGAGCGCAAGATGAGCATTTACCAGACTTTACAAAATGTAATGGCCGGAATGGGAGAATGGTTAAATTTCAAATTTATGTAACGCTTTTGCAAATCAAAATAGTGACAGGGAATTTTAAGTAAAATTTTGAGATTTAGGCGTGGGATACCATGCCTACTCAAGTGTTTTCCCCTGTTACAAATCAGACTCCCATGCCGTTGTCCTTGTGAACTTTAAGTTCATTTCTTGCAAGAAAATATTCATTCTGCATCAAACAAAATAGGAAGATCATCGTAGTGCTCGAGAAGACTCTCTGTGAGACCTGCTGCATTTCGTGATTTCTTCTTATTGAGGCAAGTAAATCTGATTCTTGCTATGCCATGAAAGCATATGTATTTTTCTCGTTCCGTTTCGTGATTCCTTGACTATGTTATGTTCAAATGTCAGCCATTGTTCATGTTTCTGCTGATTTGAATGCATGTTTAATGTTCGGGTTCACAGATGGTTTCTGTTTGAAACTAAAAGTGCGTTTTATGAAGTTGATGTTGTAGATGTTGATTTTTAACCCACTGAGCATTTCAGATTCCAGTCCATCGTAAAAATTCAACATTCTTCTTCTGGTGATTGTAACATTTGAATTTGACGCTATGTAATCGGATGTTGTTAGTCGAATCAGTATAAAGTCTGGTTTGATAGGCAACAGCTGGTAGCTAGCTGCCGTTTTGATGTTTACAACACAAAGATATAGTCAGATTTTGGTTTCCTATATCCACGGCTGAATTTCATCTTTAAGCCAATAGTTCCATTTCAGCTGTTGTCAGCTAGGTACTGTTCATTTGTGTTCAGCTGTTGTCAGCTAGGTACTGTTCATTTGTGTTCAGTTGTTGTCAGCTGTTGTATTGTTTTTTTATCAGCTGTTGCAATAGTACTTCATCAGCTGTTGTAATTGTTCTTCATCAGTTGTCGCAATAGTAACCGTCAGCTGTTCACTGTTCATATCGCGTTCAATTATCAACAGTTGTTCCCTGTTCAAATAGTATTTCCAAGTTGCAACTGTTTCGTTCACTGGTATTACGTTGGCATCTGTTTGCACCCATAGTACTATTATTTAACAACGTCTGATTTCCCAACAAAATCACCTCGCCCATAGTAAATACCTGATTCCAATAGCGATAGTGCTCCCGAGTCACACCTGTTTACAACGTCTGAATATCTATCTCGTAACCAAACATTGTTTCTTCCCGAAGTCTGTTTTTCTATTCAACTGTATGCTCAGTGAAGAAAATGTTTTATGAAAAAAAAAACGAGTTTAAAATAAAGTGAACCCCGATGTTAAGATCTGAGTTTAACCAGAAGTTGTTTAAAGGAAGAAATTGTTAAGATTTTACGGTTTATGGCAAAGATAACAGACTGTCCATATTAGAGGGGCGAGCAGCAGACGAGCTTGTTGGTTGCCCCTTCATATTGGGTGAGATTTCACCATATTGTAACTGATATCAGTCGTCATTCGATCGAGTGCAACGGGACCTAAGTAGAGCTTCTGAGCCATAAGTCTAATGAAAATGATAACGCTGGGATCTGATTTTATTCCCGGAACAGATGTTTACGACGAACGATATTTTAATGCCTTCCTTTAAACTATGATGTCTTATGTATTACGCCTGCTTATATGGTGTTTTGTTACTCCCAGTTTTATCTGCTGAGCCCCTACGCTCACTAGCTTTCTTGGTGCAGGTGAGTCCGCGCCGGAGCAGATGGGTGGTGGAGTGTGAACCAGTAGCGGCGTGTGAGTGTTTATCGAAGGCCTGCATTTCCACGATGTTCATTTTGTATTTGCTGTTTTTGTTGTCTTTGATCTTAGACAAATCTGTATTGAGATCTGTGACAACAAAGATGAATTCAAACAGAGTTCAGTAGCGGCGTGTGAGTGTTTATCGAAGGCCTGCATTTCCACGATGTTCATTTTGTATTTGCTGTTTTTGTTGTCTTTGATCTTAGACAAATCTGTATTGAGATCTGTGACAACAAAGATGAATTCAAACAGAGTTCAGTAGTTGTAATATCGCGATTTTGCATTTTGTACTTCGAAATTTGTAATGAAATCTGATTTTGCTTTCTTGGCGCCAACGGTTATTATTTCGATTTTTTTTATTTGAGCAAGGCAATACAGCTTGTTCTATCTATTATTCAGCCCTTCTTTTTCCCCTTTTATTTCCTCTTCTTCGATCCCGTGACTCCCATGGGGTTTGGGCGTCACATACCCGCTCAGCCTCAACAGCATCCTGGTACGCATAGAGATCAACAACAAAAAGGCAAGCTCAACAGGATCTGAATGCACATGAATAATGCGTATGCAATGAACGGCTTACGATTATCAACACAATACAAGCAAGCAGATAACAGAGAAGAATACACAACAACACATAATATCCATGCCTAATTCAACGCTGTAAACAAGCTCACATCCGTACCTCAAGTGTTCGGTGAAACAATTACTACAAAGGGGTCCCAAGCAACACAGATCTCACACCCCAACAAGCTAGGACGGAACGCTAACAGACTACACAAGGGAGATGTCTTAGCACACCTCACGAGCTTCAAGCAAGCATCCAAAAGCACCACCAAATGAAGCGTCTCAGCAAGAGGAGTCCAACACTACCACTCTCACTTCAATCAGAGCTGTCAGGTTCGGTGAACAGTAACTAGGGTATCGCGACAGAGTTCAACAATCGGGAAATATTCTAAGTGTCGGGAAACAATACAAGGAAATGAAGACCGAGTCCTCTTATATACTCAAATCTTACTATGCTTGCTGAACAGATCTCACCGACAACTTAAGGTACAAAGCTGATTTTCTTGCTAGGTACAGATATCGCAGCAGATTTCACCCTACGACAAAGCAGATCACTACTAATTCAAACGACGTCGCGCAAAGCTACTGTCGCAACTGGCAACGTCACCCGCTACTCAGATCTGAATCGCTAGCGCAAGAGAAATCTGAACCCAAAACGGCGTCACTCTCTAACACTCAGATCTCTCTCAAATCTGAAGACCAACGCTGCTCACTGCTGAGTCTCGCCCGCTAAACCAAAACGCTGTCGTTCCAACTAATCCAAACGACGTAGTTTAGCTACTCGCTGCTGAAACACTAGCGACAACAGATTTGGCTACGAATGTTGAACGAGAACACTCAGCGATGACCAACGCTCACTACTGAACAGATCCCGCGACAAAACTCTAACTCTCCAGATCTGTTCTAAGGACTTATACAAAACCACATAGCTTCTCCAAGCATATCGACTCAAAGCTGGTCATCCAAACTCGTTCGCTCAAATCTGAATCCAGCAAAACCCGATTAATTAACTCAATTAATCCTTCTAAACATTCGGGTCTCACATCTCTCCCACACTAAAACAGGATTTCATCCTCGAAATCAATCAACTCCAACTCAAGAGTTCAAGATAACCGGAGAAAACGAACTTAAGCAAACATCTACCGAGAAATAACAAAGAACCAACTACTGGAATCTGCTACAACACTCACTCAAACAGATGCGGCCACTCACGCTGCATCTTTCTTCCAGTTCCCGTCTCACATCTCTCCCACACTAAAACAGGATTTCATCCTCGAAATCAATCAACTCCAACTCAAGAGTTCAAGATAACCGGAGAAAAGAACTTAAGCAAACATCTACCGAGAAATAACAAAGAACCAACTACTGGAATCTGCTACAACACTCACTCAAACAGATGCGGCCACTCACGCTGCATTCTTTTCTTCCAGTTCCCAAGTAGCTTCCTCTCTACCATGTTTGCTCCACTGGACCATCACTAAGGGAATGGTCTTGTTCCTCAGCTGTTTCTCTTTTCTATCCAAGATCTGCAAGGGATATTCAACATAACTCAAAGTTCTATCTAGCTCCACCTCATCAGTTCTCAACACATGTGAGGGATCTGGCTCATACTTCCTCAACATCAAAACATGAAACACATCATGTAAGGAAGACAAATTTGGTGGCAACAGCAAACGGTAAGCCAAAGGGCCAATCCTCTCAGCTATCTCATAAGGACCAACATAACGAGGAGCCAACTTTCCCTTGAGACCAAATCTCATAACACTGCGGAAATGAGAAACCTTAAGGAAAACTAGATCACCAAATTCAAATTCTAAAGGCCTACGCCTCTTATTCGCATAACTAGCTTGGAGATCTTGTGCAGCTTTCATTCGCTGGCGAATCAAATCCACCTGATCTCTCATCTGCTGCACAAACTCTGGAGAAGACAACTGCTTCTCCCCCACTTCTTCCCAGCATACTGGCGATCTACACTTTCTACCATACAAAGCCTCAAATGGCGCCATTCCAATCGTGACCTGATAGCTGTTATTGTAGGAAAACTCAACCAAAGACAACGAATCTTGCCAGCTACCACTAAAATCCATTACAACAGCTCTCAACATATCCTCTAAAATCTGGATAGTCCTCTCAGATTGGCCATCTGCCTGGGGTGATACGCTGTACTCATAGCCAATCTAGTACCCAAAGCTGTTTGCAAACTCTTCCAAAACCTGGAAGTAAATCTTGGAGCACGATCTGAAACAATCGAAACTGGCACACCATGCAAACGCACCACGAAATCTATGTACAGCTTCGCCATCTTCTTCAAAGAATAGGTCATGCTGTAGGGAATGAAGTGCGTAGACTTCGACAACCTGTCAAATACCACCCAAACTGCATCAAAACCTCTGTTGGAACGAGGAAAATGCGTGACAAAATCCATAGCTATGTACTCCCAATTCCATTGGGGCACCTCTAAGCTTTGCAACAAACCAACAGGTCTCATCCTCTCAGCCTTGACTTGCTGATAATTCAGACAACGGGCTACAAAATCAGCAACATTACTCTTCAAACCTGCCCACCAGTAATGCTGCTTCAAGGCATGATACATCTTCCTTGCACCAGGATGGACACTGTATCTACTGCAATGCGCTTCTCGCAAGATCTCCTCCTTCAGATCAATCAGATTTGGCACAACCAGCCTGCCACGAAACCTCAAAAACCATCTGATGAAACAGAGTAGTCCTCCAACTGACCAGATCTCACCTTCAGTTTCAACTCATGGATGGATGGATCAGTCCTCTGAGCTGCTCTAATGCTAGCAACAATATGTGGCTCAACTTGAAAAGAAGACACCACAACATAATCCTCAGCTGGGTAATATCGCCAACCAGTAGTGCTTAGATGCTCATGGACTTTTGAAATCTACAGCGAAGCCAGCATCGCCACTTGAGCCTTTCTGCTCAACGCATCAGCAACTACATTCACCTTTCCAGGCTGATATTTGATCTCACAATCAAAATCCTTAATCAGCTCCATCCATCTAAGTTATCTCATGTTCAAATCTGACTGAGAAAAGAGATACTAGACTCTTATGGTCGGAGTACACCACAAACTGCTCACCTATACTAGGGCTCATGGACTTTTGAAATCTACAGCGAAGCCAGCATCGCCACTTGAGCCTTTCTGCTCAACGCATCAGCAACTACATTCACCTTTCCAGGCTGATATTTGATCTCACAATCAAAATCCTTAATCAGCTCCATCCATCTAAGTTATCTCATGTTCAAATCTGACTGAGAAAAGAGATACTAGACTCTTATGGTCGGAGTACACCACAAACTGCTCACCATACAGGTAGTGGCGCCAAATCTTCAAAGCAAAAACCACTGCTGCTAAGTCCAAATCATGAACTGGGTAACGAGTCTCATGCGGTTTCAATTGACGAGAGGCATACGCAATGACTCGACCATTCTGCATCAACACACAACCCAATCCATTCAAGGAAGCATCTGCACACACCACAAAACCACCCGAACCACACGGTAAAGCTAACACAGGCGTTGTAGTTAACTTCTCCTTGAGCAATTGAAAATTATACTCGCATTGCTCAGTCCACACAAACCTTTTGTCATTCTGAGTCAACTGCGTCATTGGCTTAGCATACTAGAGAATCCCTCTATAAAGCGCCGATAATAGCCAGCCAAACCCAAGAAACTACGAATCTCAGCAACATTATTGGGACGCTCCTATTTGAGAATAGCCTCTACCTTACTGGGATCCACAGAAATACCATCGACTGAAATCCCATGACCCAGAAACACAACTCGGTCTAACCAAAACTCGCACTTGGAGAACTTAGCATACAGCTGCGAGTCTCGAAGCGTCTGAAGAACCAACTTCAAATGCTATTTTTGCTGCACCGAAGTTTTAGAGTACACCAAAATGTCATCGATAAACTCAATTACAAATTGATCGATGAACTCTCTAAAGACTCTATTCATCAAGTCCATGAAAACTGCGGGAGCATTTGTCAGACCAAAAGGCATAACTAGAAACTCATAATGCTCATACATCGTACGAAACGCAGTCTTCTCAACATCCTGCTCACGGATGCGCAACTGATGGTACCCCAAACGTAGATCGATCTTCGAAAACAAAGCTGAACCCTTAAGCTGATCAAACAAGTCATCGATCCTAGGCAAAGGGTACTTGTTCTTCACTGTCGCCTTGTTCAACTGCCTAAATTCGATACACATCCTCATCGACCCGTCCTTCTTCTTAACAAACAAGATAGGCGCTCCCCACGGGGACATGCTAGGCCTAATGAATCCTTTCTCCAGCAAATCACTAAGCTGAACCTTAAACTCCCTCAACTCAGTAGGCGCTAAACGATGGAGCTCTCGATATTGGGGCTGTACCACGTACCAACTCAATGGTGAAGTCTATCTCCCTTCTCGGAGGAAAACCAGGAATCTCCTTCGGAAACATATCCGGGAAATGTCGAACCAGGGGAACCCTACTAAGCTCTACGCTCGAAGAAGAAGACGCATCTAAGGCATAGATCATAAAACCAGTATTCTCTAGCGACAACAGGCTAAACATCTCCATCGTAGAGACTAAAGGAATCTTCAACTGGGAATCTTGGCCATAGAAATTTCATTTCTCGCCAGATTGGGGCCTAAATCGCACAACGCCGTGGAAACAATCCACAGTGGCCCTATAGCTAGACAACACGTCCATTCCCACTATACAGTCGAAATCCCACATCACAAGCCTAATCAGGTTGGCTAAAAACACACTCTCGCCAAACCTAAGAACGCCATTCAACAAAATTTCTTGGGAGAACAGGAACGCGCCGGCAGGAGTCACAACAGATACAACATCACACAAATATGTGGTATGCAAACCATGCTCAACCACAAATTCATCAGCAACAAACGAATGTGATGCCCCTATATCAAACAACACACGTGCAGGAAAATCAAAAACAAGGCAAGTACCTTTAATCACTCCTCCGCCTGGCGTGCCCTCCGCTTGCTCCCTAGTCATGGCATTCACTTGGGCAAACTGAGGTCCAGAAAACTGAGGATGGGAAGAAGGATCAGGCTGCAGAAACGGCCTAAACTGAGGCTCCCCTAACCTCTGCTGCTGGGCTAGAAAAGAACAACCTCTATACGATCCACCTCAAACCTACGGTGAAGCGGCGGTATGCTGAGATCAAGACAAAGGACACACTCTAGCAAAGTGTCCGTACTGACCACAGACATTGCACGAACCCTACCCTGCACACCTACACACTGCGCTGTAAGGGGCCTTCCACCGCACTGGCCGCAATACTCAACCTTGGTGCTACTGCCACTGCTCGAACTACCCGAGCCAGAAGAACTCGAACCAACTTCTTATTAAACTGATGACCACGAGGCCTAAACCTCTGGTGTCCGGGCTGCTGGGCTACCTGCTGCTGGGGTGGCTTAGACGTCTGCACTGACTGGGAACGTTGCATCCCCGAAACCACGGGACGACTAACTTTACTCCTTGCGGCCTAACACGCGACCGACGGTTCTGCAGTCCTTCCTCAATGTCTATAGCCCTGTCCACCGCTTCTGCATAGCTCGCCGGTGAACCCGCCAACACAAAATAATACAACTCCTCATTGAGCCCCTCCAAGAACTTGTTCCTCTTCGCCTTCTCTCGGCCAGCAACATGCGGAACATAGGCAAGAAGAGAAGAAAATCTCTGGGCATACTCTCCCACGGACATAGAACCCTGAACCAGATTATCTAACTCTCGCTCCCTGGCGTTCACAAAAGATTCCAGAACGTACTCCTGACGAAAGGCAGTACAAAAGCTACTCCATGAAATCCCCACACCTGTCTCCTAAAGAGTCCTAGAATCCACCAATGCTCGGCACTTGTCCTCAATTGCAATGTAGCTAAACTCAAGCTACGCTCATCATCATACCTGACACGGTCGAAAAACCCAGTAATATGCTGCAACCAAGACTCAGCATCAGAACTAGGCTCATCGCCATTGAACGTTTGAGGATTCATTTGCTGAAACCTCGCCATCAACAGTTCCATATCGTCCACCCGGGCTGCCAGCTCATCTACCTCCAAGTCTATCTGTCTATCACGACCACGACGAGGAACACTATGCTGCACTTCCTCGTTCTGACATTCCGACTCTTCCTGAAACTGCCCTCTACCTGTACCCCTACTTCTAGGCGGCATCTACGAAGGCACTAAGAGGGTAAGATCACACAGCAACAGATATATCACATAGGTCACATAATCAAGCACATGCAACACGCAATACTGTGCCTAGACTCAAGTGTGATAAAAGAAATCGAGCTTATCCCAGCTTAAGCTCTGATACCAAAAATGTCAGGTCTCGTGCACAATACAGAGTTAAACCCGCAAAACAATAGAGGAAGCATACAAAGTGGCTTAAAGTTTTCGTTTTGGCCTGACGATTAAAACATATAATTTAAAATACAACAATACTCCAAATATCCCAGTAATTAAAATAACTCAGTACAACAGTACAACATTAAAACATATATCAAGTACCAAACAACAACTACTACAAAGCACAGGACAACCCCCGACTATCAGTACTGATACATAATATGCTATACGCTAACTGGGACACTCTAACCACCTCCTGGGGCACCTCAAGCTGGGTCTACTCCACGACCAGCAGAGTAACCATGATAACCTGAAAACACATACAGGCAACAAACAACCAAGCCCCAGAGGGACAGGGGTCAAACCCCAGTACGGAGAGCAACTGAAAAACAACAGTTAAACTGGCAAGTGCTATGCATGAGAACAAGGCTACAACCGAAACGTAGGGAGCCAAATAGATAAGCACAGGACAACCCCCGACTATCAGTACTGATACATAATATGCTATACGCTAACTGGGACACTCTAACCACCTCCTGGGGCACCTCAAGCTGGGTCTACTCCACGACCAGCAGAGTAACCATGATAACCTGAAAACACATACAGGCAACAAACAACCAAGCCCCAGAGGGACAGGGGTCAAACCCCAGTACGGAGAGCAACTGAAAAACAACAGTTAAATGGCAAGTGCTATGCATGAGAACAAGGCTACAACCGAAACGTAGGGAGCCAAATAGATCCTTAAAAACTTTTATCTTTATAATTGTGGAATTATGGATTTCTAGGCGTTACAACTCTACCCCCTTAAAGAAATTCGTTCCCGAAATTTACTCACCAAACAAAGCTGGGTATCGGTGTCGTATACAATTTCAACCTCCCAGGTTGATTCTCTTTCTGAGCGATTTGTCCACTGAACTTTGATCATTGAAATGCTTCGATTCCTTAGTCTTCTGTTTTCTCTAAGAAGGATCTTCATTGGCCCTTCTTCATAATCCAGATTAGGCGTAAGCCATATCGGCTTTTAGCTCAACACATGAGCTGGATTAGGAACATACTTGCGTAAAGCTGATATATAAAACACATTATGTAGGGCTGGAGGTAGTGCTAATCGATGGACCAATAAATCTTGGGCTCAGCTTACCTTTTCTTCCAAATCTCATTATCACTTTCATGGGTGCTCTTTTCAGAAATACATGATGTCCTACTTCAAAAGCTATCTCGATGTCGATTATCAGCATTACTCTTCTGTCTACTCTGAGCTATTCTCATCCGTTCACATATTTTACTGATGGCTCTAGTAGTTTGTTCAACCATATATGGTCCTATTTCTACTCTTTCACCAATATCATCCCAATGAATTGATGATCTACATTTCCTCCCATAAAGTGCTTCGTAAGGGGCCATATCTATTGAATCCTGGTAGTTGCTGTTGTATGTAAACTCCATAAAAGGTAATTTGTAATCCCATATTTTTGTGAAGTCGATAGCACATGCTCGAATTAGATCTTCAAGGGTCTGAATTACTCTTTCTGATTGACCATCAGTTTGGGGATGGAAGGCTGTACTAAAAGTTAATTTAGTTCCCAGAGCTTGATGTAAACTTTTCCAGAATCTGGATGTAAATCTTGGATCTCTATCTGAGACAATTTACACTAGGATACCATGAAGCCTCACTATTTCTTTGATATACAGCTCGGTATATTTTTTCAGCTCGAAGGTTGTCTTAACAGGTAGGAAATGAGCTGACTTTGTCAATATATCCACTATGACCCAAATGGAATTGAACCCATGTAATTTTATGGGTAATCCCACTACAAAGTCCATGGACATGTTTTCCCATTTCCATTCTTGTATGGGAGAGCTTTAACATGCCTGCTGGTCATTGGTGTTCTGATTTTTCTTGTTGGTATTTTAAGAATTTTGAAACAAATCTGGAGATATCGCATTTCATCCCTGGCCACCAATAAAGCTTTTGCATACATACTTGTTCCCCCGGGATGAATTGGGTACCGTGTGTTATGGGCTTCATCATAATTTCAAATCGTAAATTATCAGCTCGCGGCACCCATAATCTATCCTGGTATCTCACGATCCCCTCTGTTGTAGTATAAAGATTTCCACCTTTCTGTTCATCTTGTTGCTTCCATTTCAGTAGCTGATCATCTCTTGATTGCCCTTCTCTAATCCGATCCTTCAACGTAGATTGGATGACCAGCATAGCTAGTCCTGCAACACTCCTCTGGTTTACTATTTCTAGCTCAAATCTTTCTATTTCCATGGCCAAGGGTTTGTACTGACAGTTGAGCTAATCCCACCGATCTCCTACTCAACACATCTGCTACAACATTAGCCCTGCCGAGATGATAGCTAATAGTACATTCGTAATCTTTTACCAATTACAGCCACTTTATTTTTGCCTCATATACAGTTACTTCTGCGTAAAGAAGTACTTAAGGTTCTTATGATCAGTGAAGATTTCACATTTTTCTCCATAAAGACAATGTCTCCAAATCTTAAGTGCAAACACTACAACTGTCAGCTCTAGATCGTGGGTAGGATAATTTTTCTCATGGGTTTTCAATTATCTATAAGCATAGGCAATCACCCTACGATCCTTTATATAAAAAATAACATTCAACATAGATTATTTTTTTTTATTAAAAATCAAATATAAAGTGTTGAAAAGAAAAAGATTTTGAAACATTCAAATCCTTTATGGGACTATTTGATCTGTTTTAGTTTAGGGCGCGGTTGCGAGATCTGTCAGGCCGATCAAGATAAGCCCGGTTCGTTTCATTTTTTTAACCGAATCGGTTCGGTCTGTTATTAGTAGCAATTTAACAAAACGTGTTTTCATTTAACTTGGCTTTGAGATTTTTGAATAAATATCTACAGAAGCACCTCTCACCTTCATTCACGAAACCTTCACATAGTGGAAAACCTTTTTAGAAAGCGGTGCTCTTTGTAAGAAAGAAACCGACCGAAGTTTTAAAAGCTTTTCAAAGGGACGATCGTCTACGCTGTTCAGGACGGATAAATCTCAGCTTATCATCATTTTAGTTAAGTCAAGTAAACTCATTTTCTTGCCGTACTTTGAAAAACATATATTGATTTTCTTATTTGTCTGTGTGTGCTAGTTTTAAAGGTTTGGAAAACGATTTTTAAGTTTTTCAAACACAGAGTTAAGTTAAGATGTTTTCTTGAGAAATTATTTGTTTTATGATATTTTGATTCAGAAAATTTGTTCAAAAATATTTTTATGATGTTCATTTCAGCTTCTTCCTGAGTTTTCTGGGATGTTCTTCAAGTAGCTCACAAGTAGCTTATGTGTTTTGCTTCAGTAGCTTACAAGCAGCTTACGTGTCCCTTTTTGGAATTTTCCTTAGATTTTTTCGATTACTTCAGACTAAGGATATCTTCTAAGCTGTTAGTTATATTGAGTTAATTCACGATATGCTTATTTTCCCGAGCTGATTTTTATGTCGCGATCTGATTTCATTGTCCAGTCCACTTGCGATCTGATTTCATTGTCCAGTCTGCTTGCCATCTGATTTTTCGGTCTGAGTTGAATTTATTTGACCAAACAACCCAGAGCTGATTTTCTATTATGAGCCAGCACACTCGCGTTCTGTTCATACTCCGAGCTGATCAGCTCGATCCATTCTGGACTGATACAATAACTTCAAGTTAAATTCTTCTTTCTTTTAGATTTGATTCGAATGTATAACTCTAATATGTTCGAAGTGATACCCAATTTCAAAAGATAGTTCATCAGGTTAGAGCTCTGTTATTCGTTATTCACCTCTATAGCATGAGCTGATTTCAGTGTTCTTCTTCCATTGAACTCCTATGAACTTCTAGAAGAGTTTTAAAATAGAAAACCATATAAGAAATCGATCTATTTCAGAAGAAGCAAAGCAGATTTACTTAAAATAAAAGATAGAAAGATTTAAAGAAAGATTAAAGGAAGTTTATTTCAAAAGTTTTGTGATTTGTGATGAATATCAGAGGCTCAACAAGGGTGTGTGATAATCGGTCGAAGGATTGGAGTGCGCTACCAACAGATGGTGTGTGGTGATAGGTCGACGGAGAGTACCATGCCAATAGAGTCAAAGATTAGGGCGTGCGGACAATGGTAGAAGTGTCGTTGGGTCCCTCTCCACTGGAACCAGTTAAGCTTGATCAAGCGAATAGAGGACCTAAAGAAAAGCTTTGGTTCATATTTCACCAGAGAAAAAAATGAGGAATACTGTGGTTTGTTATATAACCAAGTATTCGAGAAAGATATGTTTTAAAGTTACTTCCTTTATAGATTAAAGTTTTACAGTTTAAAGCGCTGCAGCTTGCAGTTTATTGCTTCCAGTTTCAGTTTACATTTTAAAGTTATTTAAAGTTATTTTTGTGCCTGTATTGCCTGCTCTTGTAATATCCAGATTTGCTTCCTGAGTCTCTAGACTCACTAGTTTTCCTAAGTGCAATGTGAACATGTTTAGAAGTTGTTGCTGGGCGCAGGCTGGATTAGATCAGAGGTGTTTATCGTGGAACCTGCATTTTCGTGCTAGCACAGATTACCTATTTTGTTCAGCTTATATTTGAGAGTTATCAGTTTGTAAAGAATTTGTATCAGTTATTCCACATATAACTCTCTGTACATTGAACAAAGCTATCCTGTTAAGTTTATAAATATTTCGCATAGCCTTGATTGGTTTTCTTTCTAGTCGCGAGCTGAATTTTCTATGCAATTGCACATTAGTCCTAAAAGTATTCGGTTTATTGCTTTGTACCCGATAAGATTTTTGAGTTTATTATTAACTAATGAAATAATGCAACATTTGACTTAGTTTCTTCTTTTGCTCAAAATATTTATTTTATTATTATTATTATTATTATTATTATTATTATTATTATTATTATTATTATTATTATTATTATTATTATTATTATTATTATTATTATTATTATTATTATTATTATTTTTATTATTATTATTATTATTATTATTATTATTATTATTATTATTATTATTATTATTATTATTATTATTATTATTATTATTATTATTATTATTATTATTATTATTATTATTATTATTATTATTATTATTATTTATTATTATTATTATTATTATTATTATTATTATTATTATATTATTATTATTATTATTATTATTATTATTATTATTATTATTATTATTATTATTATTATTATTATTATTATTATTATTATTATTATTATTATTATTATTGCTCAAAATAACTAAGAGTAAGCTGTTTTAAAAAAATATTTTCTTTATAATGTAAAATCAAATATTCCATAGTAGAAAAAATATCTACAAATATAGAGAATACATAGAAAGATTGAATATTAAAAAAGAATTGGGTTTCTCGATCGTCAAGAATTATGAAATATATATAAGGGTGTTTAAGGGATTTGAAATGATAAGAAGGCTAATATGGATATTTTGTATGAGATAGAGATTTTAAATAAATATATTAGTTGCAGCGGTGTTTACGGAACCGGATCAGACAGGCCGGTCAGACCGGTCGAACCGCGAATCAGTGACTAGACCTGTCTGATCAACAACTTAAACCCGGAAAAGCAGTTAAACCGCTAAAAACTGGTGTGAACAAGGTTCAACCGGAAAAATTGGAAAATCGACCGATTCTTACTAACGACCGATTATTTAAGAGTTTATTTTTTAAGAATAAATCAAATATCTCCTAATCCCTAATCTGCTCTCCCTGGTTTACCTCTTCCTAATCTGCTCTCCAATGTTTACGAGCTGGTTTACCTCTTCACAATTCAGACTTCAAGCCTTCAAGGTACTATTCTTCCTGAAACAACTATGGCTTTTGGGTTCTGCTATTGTGAAATAGGATAGATAATCTTTTTTAATGTTTATTTAATGATTTTGGGTTCTGCTATTGTGAAAACTATGATGGTATACTATGGCTTTTTTGTCTTTTCGGTTCTGCTATTGTGAAAACTATGCTGATAATATATATGTCTTGTTTTCAATGATTCTGCTATTGTGAAATAGGATAGATAATCTTCCTGAACCATGATTATCACGTCAAGCAGCGAAAAATCACGAACACTCTGATTAATGTTGATGAACCTTTTTCTGTGGTTGCAAATCTTGTAACTACCATCATGGTATCGTGAACCTTTTTCAACTGCCAAAAACCAATACAATCATTACTTTATTGCTAATGTTGTTGATTTGGCCAACTCGGAGACACCCTTTTCATCTTGCCACACACCTCCTTGCGTTTTACCTGTAATAATTCTGACATAGGTTCGATCGTCAACACAAGAACAAAGCTGAATTGAGAGTTTTCTTACGTGTCCATCACTTGGATTGCAAAACTAACTGTTGTTTCTTGATTTCTTGGAAGCTAAGATGGCTTTGGTCATGAATGACAGTTGTTTGATGATATTCTACTTTATTTCTATTTTATTGAACGAAGGTAACAGACTCAAGGGCGTTCGTATGCCCTTCACTTAATTTTTCTGATGGTATCTTCTTTCCCAGTATGCATGATATGTTGTGATTTTACGTGAAAATGAAACCATTTGATGTTTTTTTTGCCTGGTATTTTAGGGCCAGTGGTTAAAGCTAGTTTCTTCTTTCTTTCTTCTCATCACTTCTGCAGTATTCTGGGACTGTTATGGCTACAAGTGAAAGCAGAAGTTGTGTGTGTATGTTATTTTTTCCTTGGTTTCAATGAATTGCAACAAAATTTGAATTTATTTCTTTGATAAAGTTTTTTTCTATGTTATTAAAGTCAACTGATGTTTTTGTGAACTTATGTGATAGGTCTATCAAACATGAGTACATACATTGATTGTCCAATGGATTTATAGTGTTCAAGATTGACAAGATATCTCACTATTGTGTCTTTGTTCTTTCAATTTTTGTATAGATGGAAGAAGAGGAAAATCCTTCACCTATGGAAGAAGAGGAAAATCCTTCACCAATTCTAGACATAGATGAGTTGGATGACATTCTTTACGATGATGAGGCTCTTCCAAAAGATCATCACGAAGAAGAAGATTAGCTTTCTTTCATTTATTTTGCCAAAAGTTGAAAATAAAAATTATTGACTGGTTTATATCTTAATGTTAACTCAATTTTTTACTTCTTTGCTTTAATTTTCTAAACATTTATTATCTTGTTTATTGGTAGATATAAATAACGTCATTGATGATATGCAATAATCACCTTCCTTGGATTTGGAAGAACTTTTTGATGGTGGGGATGAAGATATTAATGATTTTGAAAGAACACTTCAAGAATTGGATATGACGTGGGCGGAAAGGAATGCAACTTGAAAATAAGAGATATTTAGCGGCATATATTATTTTGGAATTTAAAATTTGTGCTTTAGATTTTTTCTATGATTTCACTTGATGCTCTCTCGCAACTTAAACTTTGTATCACTATTTGGTTGTTACTTGTATGTTATGTAATTTTATAATTTGAAATGTGGTGTTAATTAGGATATTATTGTATTTTTCAGTCTGAAAAGTTAAGTAAACTACAAAATAATAAATTTTAAATATATTCTTAATTTTTATCATATAAACTATTTTTTTAACAAATGCGGTTCGACCGTCCGGTTGAACCGGTTGTACCGTTTGAACCATTTTCTAAGGCTTCTTCCGATCCGGTTTTAAAAACATTGAGTTGCAGTGAGACTGAAATACAAAAAAAAATTATATCAAGACTCAATTTAACAAAAAAAGTGTAGAGAGGAAGTTTAATTTAGTTTTCTCTTAAATAAAACTGCAAAAAAATAAATCAACTGTCAGTTTCCATTGAGAAATAAATTTAACTATTCATTGTTCTGTCTCTTTATTATTATTATTTGATAGTTTTACTGACGTGCGAGCCTGTAAAATGATTTCACGCCATAATTATAGCTGCCGAAGGATCTTTTTAATTATGATAAAAATAAAATGCAAGTGGTATTCCATTCTAATCATATTCTCCTTCAAACATAATCACTTTACGCGCAATATAATAAAACGAAAGGGCCCTATACGGCAGGCGATAGTCCACTTTCATTGAAATCCAAAGTTTTAATACTCATATAAAGTTTTAATACTCATATCCATGATATACATCGTAATTTAGCTTTATAAATTGGTTATCTTTTAACGTTTTTACAATTTCTGTCTTTTTCATATGAGAGATGAAACACTGCACACACATGAGTTATCATATCACACATACTCTTGATTTCTAATATGGTTGCAACATACCAAAAGAATAATCCAAAGTTCGACTTCCAGGGTATTGATATTGAATCAAACACATCAAAATAGGAATTCAGTCGATTAAAACTGCATTTTTAAACTAACTAAGCATGATCAAAATCTTGTAACCAATTTAAAAACATTATTTACAATTATTTCACAAATACATATGTCCACTTGGATGAAAAAAGCATCTACGTGAGTTAACTATTAGCTAGCCTGTTCCTTGCAAGTAAGGAAGTTTTAAATCTTGGCCCCATAATATTATGAGCATTTGATGGATCCCATATAAATGTCAATCTCAATCAGATTATCCTCCTGATCTCCGCTTAATTCACCGGTATAGGCCTTGAAACCCGATTCATCGTACTCTTGAAATTTTTCTTTTGCAGATAACTTGCAGTTGAGTTTTAGCTTATAAGGATCTTCTTCCTGTTGAGAACAAAATTGGCCACTTGGTATTTCTATTTCAATCAGGTTTTCTTCGTCGGATATGGAACCATAGAAGAAATACTCTGCTTGCTTCTGTTCCATATCGCTTAGCCACTCGATACCAGAATGATCATGTTCATGGTATGTATCAGAACTCGAGTGTCCATCCATTATTTCACATTTTATCATAGTCCCTTTTCGGTTTTCTTCTTCTTTTCGTCCTGGCAGGAGCATTTCGCTTTGGTTTTCGACCTCCGAGGATATCCACATGGTTGTTTGGTGGTCTTCAGGGGCAGGTCGCTGTTTTTCTTGAGGTAAAGAGCAGTAACTGGATTTTGAAGCTGCTGCCTCTTGCTGTAACGATTCTTTCGAAACGATCGGCTTTTGTCTGGAGAATTTGAAGAAAACAAGCGTCGAAATCATGATCAAAAGGGCAGATAATGACATGGAGAAACTTGTAAATATTGCAGATATTACAATAATAAGAGGTATCAAGGACATGGAGGTCCAGAAAAAACACGGACTACAGTCCATTTGGCTTGGACCCTTGGTTATGTGAGTGAAGTTAATGGAGAGAAGACAGATATTTGCTTAAAACAACTTGTGTACAAATCGAAAAGGGGTAATGTTTTAGTAGCTACAGAAGTCGGAGAGTGGAGAATTGAGAGTAACAATTTAGCATAGACTGAATTATCTAAACTTTCGAAGTTAATGGAAAGGGAAATGGAACTGAAAAGTAAAAGAGATCATATTTATTAGAAAGGAAGAGTGAAGAGATTTGTGGTCAAAGGCAATAAATTAAATGAAAAAGGTGCCCTTAAGATTGGTGGAGCAAGTGCTTAGTAAGCTTATTGCTGGCTCTTTCCCTCAGCATTAGCTTAGTTATTTGACACAATTTATCTGTATCTACAAAAGTTGAGCAAACCGAGCTTTCGGAATAGGTGAGCTTTTGATAAACGGTCATGTATTTAATCCTCGTACCAATACTTTGTTGATAAGTCGGTTACATAGGGTTTGTCGAATGCATTATACCTAACTATTGTAATTTGCATACTAATTGTGACAAGGAGTTAACTTGATTGGAACTCTCCTTTTTCTTCCAAATTATAACCCTTCGTGTCGGCTTGATTTGCTCACCAAATCAATCAGCCTTCAACGACTCTCGAGTTATATAAGTTGAATATATCCTCACCTGAGCCAACAAGCACAATAAGCAATATAAGTGACACAAGAGATTACGGGAGAATGCCCAATCTTTCACTAGCACAATTACTCACAATACAAGGAATACAATTTCCAAGGCTTGCACAAAAAAGGCTCTCACTCGTGAATTGAATTGCCTTGTGCAGCTCATGTTCTTTATATGGCCAACAGTGATGGACTAGATGCCTACAAGTGGCAGCTTGCATGTGTGCCAGGGGCACACCCCCACACTGTCTTATTTGACTGTCGATTCATGGGGCAGTTCGTGCTTGTAACTGCCAAGTCGTGTGCCTGTTTACCGCATGTTCGCCTGCACGAATTTCTGGAACATGGGCGAGGTCGTGCGCACGCCTGCCGCACCAATCGCCCCAACTGCCTGCACTTCCTGCCGAGACGTGGGCGAGGTCGTGCGCAAGTCTGTCGCACTACTCGCCCCCAACTGCCTGCATGTTCTGCCGAAGAGTGGGCGAGGTCGTGCGCACATCTGCCACACCACTTGCCCACTACGCACATTCCCGCATAATCCGGCGCACGTTCTTCGCTTTTCACGGAAGTGCTTGCAACCGCCCGCCATGCCCTTGCATGTGGCCATGAGGTTTCGGGAATCTCGGCCACGTCCAGCACAACTGCACGTCCTGCACTTCCCCAGCATGCCTGGCACCCCGCATGCCCTGCATTTGGAAGCACAACTTTGCTAACACCTTGATGACACATCCCACCCAAATGTGCCTTCAGCCAACACTTGTGCCTATGTCGCATGCACTCGACCCGATATAAGGCACCAATACACCATGGCACTCCGCATTCATGCCATGGTTCCAACTTGGTTTGTTAGTCTTGTAACAAACCTCCCGTGGTGGGAGAACTCGACGTCCTCGTCGGAGCTTCGTTCAATCCTTTGGATTCCATGTAGCGTTCAATTTCTTCCTCGAACTACCATATGTTAGTGTTTCGAACCCAAGTGGCATCCTCCTCTGCCTCACCTTCCCATTGGACCAAGTAATAAGTTCTTCGATTCATCTTATTGTGTCCCAATACTTGGTGATCAAGGATTTTGGATATTCTTTTGTTGGACTCAAATCGAATAACGGATGGAGCACGCCTTCCATGTGCCCTAGTTTCGTCCAACTAGTCTTGATGAAATTTTTTCAAGTAACTCACATGAAAAGTTGGATGAATTTTTAGCCGATCCGGGAGCTTCAACCGATATTATACCCTTCCAACTCCTTTGACCACTTGGAATGGACCATCAAAATGACGTATGAGGGCTAGTTGTGCATCTTTAACACTGATTTTCTTCCAAATTTGTGGAGTCAGTTTGAGCAACACTTCATACCCAACTTGGAGACAGCTTCTTTTGGGTTTTGAAATATGTGTTGGCCACATTGTCAGTTATGACCACGAACTTGGTTCCCAACAGATAGTCCTCCAGGACTCCAAGCAGTTCACCACCGCCACCATTTCTTTTTCATGTGTGGAGTGTCGATTTCCCCACATCTTTCTACTTCCTGCTCTCAAAAGCAATCGGATGTCTTTTCTGCATGAGGACTCCACCCAGAGCACGGTTAGAGGCATAAGTATGTACCTCGAATGGCTTGAAAAGCTCAGAGAGTTTTAGGACTGGTTTCGATGCAATCATCTCCTTGAGTAGGCTGAAGGCTTTATCACATTCCTCCGACCATTCATAACTTTGATCATTCCTCAGCAAGTCTGACAATGGACCAACTATTTTCAAGTAACCATGTATGAAACATAGATAATAGTTGGTCAGGCCCAGAAATGATCTTAACTCCGCAACCTTCATTGGAACAGACCAATCAGTGATCACCTTTACTTTGGACTAGTCCATGCGAATCTCTCCTTCGCCAATGACATTCCCAAGGAAAGATATTGTCAACCTACAGAACTCACACTTTTCCTTTTTCACATAGACCTGGTGTTCCATAAGCCGTAGGAACACCCATTTTAGATACTTCAGATGATTCAACATATCAAAATATCATCCAAGTATACCAACAAGAACTGATCCAAGTACTCGTACAACACATCATTCATTAAGTTGCAAAATGTAGCAGGGGAATTGGTAAGGTTGAAGTGTTGGCATACAATGGTGGATCCGGATCCCGTTTCTCGGGGGCACAGCGGAAGTCAAAAATTGCCCCGAGAAACGTTCAATACATTCAAATCCAACTCTATAAACATTCATAGGGTGTTCATAGAATCGTTACCTTGCTGGCGTCTAGGCGGCTGGCTCCAACCAGAATTCGCAGGGAAATCTGGCTCTTGAATTGTAGGCGGCGGTAGATCCTCCTAATCAGGTCCACGATCGGAAACAAGCTTCCTCCGTCAGTATGCACTAGAAGATCTGACGGATGTTGGCACGGACAGAAACTCCTCGTTGCGGTGATCGAAACAAGTCCGATCATGGGGCGGCGGACGGCGGCGGACGGCGGCGGCCGACGGTGGCGCGTGGAGACCGGCGGCGGCGGCGTGAGGTTTTGGATGAGGGGCGGCCGAACACTAGTTTGGAGGCTAGGGTTTAGTTGTTGTGTGTCTTGTGATTAAGCCCTAAACCAACTTAACTAAATAAAGATGGTACATGGGCTTGAACCGGCCCAATGGACTTGGGTCATACCCAGGTCCATATGAACATTCGGTTCATTTAAATCACCGCGGTTTCATCATAACTCCGATCGACGATCAGATCGGACCGATCGACTCAGTTTCCAAAATTGAACGTTATGATGTGAAAAACAATTTTTCAGATTACCTAGTCCAAAATGACAGTTTTGCCCCTCAACAGTGGGAAATCGCAATTTGACCCCTGTTGACTTTTAGGAAGTCGCACTCCCTAAATCCTCCTCCTATGCTCAACACATTGAGCTCAGTTTTCGTGCGGGAATCATGAATCCAGTACTTGTGTGACCCTCAATGGTTCAGGGATACAGCTAGTCGTGGGCCCACAACCATTGTGGCTCCGAAATCACAATTTCGGACTTGCCCATCGGATCATGGTAAAGCGCCTAGCAACATCTCCCCATGAACCCCTAGGTATCACTGATAGTGCCTGCAAGAACTAGTTGGTCATGGTTAGCGTACAGTACGGTCCTTTCAACACATATATCCCGATCAGATCAACGATCATTGGTAAATCGAGAGTCGCTAGAGATCTGATAGCTACGCATACATCTTGGAGATCAAATAGTGACATCACGAGTGTTACTAGGTAAACCCATTTACCTAAAACACATCTAGTACTCTGGCCAGAGATTTATCACACTATTGTCTCCTCAGATAACATAGGATATCCACGCATGAAAGCGAGCGGTGAATCCTCGACAACGAAGCATCGACTCCTACATGCATCGGGACCTCACCCAATCCCGCCACCTAATGACCCCAAGGGAGTCGGTAAACGGGTCAAAGTGAGGCACCTATCATGTAGAGTCTCAATGACGTTTCGAGTAGTGAGGACTAATCAGTACAACCAAGACCTCGAACTTATCCACTCGACAAATGGTAACCACTTGGAATGTCCGAACGAGGGTAGTTTGATAGATCGCCAGGTCACTACCATCTGCATGCTCAGAACATCACAATGTTCCATACCAATGAAACATGGTACTTCACATCGCAGATGCTAGTCTCAAGCTCGGGCAGCCTTATCCTCATTTTGACGGCCCAATCGACTAGGAACGAGTTCAGATGCACAGTGACTATTAGATGTGTTTCATGATAGCCATCACATCCACTATCACATCTAACATACACTATGGTGCATTCTAGGTCTTTATCCAACACAATTGTTAACATCATATAACATAATGAAAATAAAGAATGTCATAAAGAAATGCGAATAACATATATAAAGATTGTTATATACAAGAGTCAATAAAACCCACATGCCACAAGTTGGCTAGTTGGGCATCTACTCTAACAATCTCCCACTTGTCCTATAGCCAACTACTCATCAGACGCAGTCCCATTGTTTCGCGATGT
Organism: Dorcoceras hygrometricum; assembly: GCA_001598015.1. NCBI lineage: Eukaryota > Viridiplantae > Streptophyta > Magnoliopsida > Lamiales > Gesneriaceae > Dorcoceras > Dorcoceras hygrometricum. The sequence goes on along the minus strand of KV019695.1, from coordinate 2,095 downwards.
TTTTCATACAACGGTCCTGGCAAGGGCTTTGTAAGTGGATCAGCAATGTTGTTCGCAGAGGCGACTCTCTCAACTGCTATGTCACCTCTAGCCACAATATCCCGGATTATGTGGTATTTCCTCAGTATATGTTTGGATTTTTGGTGAGACCTAGGCTCCTTTGCTTGCGCAACGGCACCCGTGTTGTTGCCGTACACCGGGACTGGACCAACTCCATCAGGAATGACGCCCAACTCTTGGACGAAATTCCTTATCCAAACCGCCTCCTTAGCAGCAGCTGATGCTGCAATGTACTCAGCCTCAGTGGTTGAATCCGTGATGGTGTCTTGCTTGGAACTTCCAAGAGACAGCACCACCATTGAGCATGAATACAAATCCAGAGGTAGACTTCGAATCATCCACGTCACATTGGAAGCTAGAATCAGTGTAGCCTTCCAATTTTAGTTCACCAGCCCCATAGACCATGAACATATTCTTAGTCCTTCGCAAGTACTTAAGAATATCTTTCACAGCCTTCCAATGCAATTGGCCGGGGTTGGCCTGGTAGAGGCTCGTGACACTCAGAGCATATGAGACATCCGATCTAGTTGAGATCATGCCATACATAATACTACCTATTGCCGAGGCATATGGCACACGTGTCATACTCTCTATCTCCTCATCAGTCTTCGGACACATAGACTTAGATAGAGTGACCCCGTGGCTCATAGGTAGGTGTCCTCTCTTGGACTATTCCATAGAGAACCTCTTAAGTATGGTATCGATGTAGGTGGCTTGGGTGAGTCCGAGCATCCGTTTCGATCTATCCCGATAGATCTGTATTCCAAGAATATAGGATGCTTCACCCATGTCCTTCATCGAGAATCTACTAGACAACCATACTTTAGTTGACTACAGCATTCCTACATCATTTCCAATGAGTAGAATGTCATCAACGTAAAGTACAAGGAATGTCACAGCGCTTTTAACTACCTTCTTATATACACATGGCTCCTCGGGATTCTTGATGAAACCAAATTCCTTAATTGTTTCATCGAATCTCAGGTTCCAACTCCTCGATTCTTGTTTGAGACCGTAGATCGATCTCTGAAGTTTGCATACCTTATGCTCACTTCCTACAGATGTGAAACCCTCAGGCTGCGTCATATATATCTCTTCCTTAATGTTTCCATTAAGGAACGCAGTTTTCACATCCATTTGCCATATCCCATAGTCGTACCATGCGGCTATGGGCAGTAAGATTCTAATCGACTTGAACATTGCGACTGGTGAAAAGGTCTCATCATAGTCAACACCTTGCCTTTGAGTGCAACCTTTCGCGACCAGTCACGCCTTGTAGGTCAATACCTTACCGTCAGGTCCAAGTTTCCTCTTGTATATCCATTTGAACCCAATAGGAACAATTCATTCGGGAGGATTAACAAGAGTCCAAACTTGGTTCGCATGCATTGAGTCAAAACATTGCTTCAAGCCACAAATTAGAATCAGCATCGGAAATTGCCTCCTTGAAAGTCCTTGGATCACATCCAACAACTTGATCACTTTGGTCATCTTCAAGGAGGAAACCATATCTTTCAGGAGCCCTAGGAACGCTTTCGAATCTCCTAGGTGCGACCATTTCTGGCACTGGCTCTGGAGGCACAGGAGATTCACTCGGTACTTCAGTTGGTTCTCGAACCTCTTCGAGTTCTACTATTTTTCCCTTTCTATCAAGTAGGAATTCCCTTTCCATAAAGGTGGCATTTCTAGAAACAAACACTTTTGTTTCACTTGGATAGTAGAAGTAGTATCCAATGGAATTCTTTGAATACACAACGAAGTAACATAAGATGGATCTCGTATCCAGCTTATCTCCCACTGTCTGCTTCACGTAAGCAGGACATCCCCAAATTCTTATGTATGAGTATTTGGGTGGTTTGCCCTTCCATATCTCATATGGAGTCTTATCCACTGCCTTGGTAGTGGACATTGTTCAACAACATTACCGCCGTTTACGAGCGCATAGCCCCAAAACGAGGTAGGAAGCTCAGTGAAGCTCATCATAGGTCAAACCATGTCCATCAATGTTTAGATTACGACACTCCGCTACACCATT
>KV019693.1:81494-108336 GCA_001598015.1 Dorcoceras hygrometricum | reverse complement strand
AACCAGTTTGGTACGTTGGTTAGCGATACAGTACGGTCATTTCAATCCATATATCCCGATCAGATCAACGACCATTGGTAAATCGAGAGTCGCTAAAGATCCGATAGCTATGCATACATCTTGGAGATCGAATAGTGACATCGCAAGTGTAACTAGGTAAACACATTTACCTAAAACACTTCTAGTACTCTGGCCAGAGATTTATACACTATTATACCCTCAGATAGCATAGGATATCCACGCATGTCTGCGAGCGGTGAATCCTCGACAACGATGCATCGACTCCTACATGCATCGGGGTCTCACCCAATCCGACCGCCTGATGACCCCAAGTGAGTCGGCAAACGAGTCAAAGTGAGACGCCTATCATGTAGAGTCTCAATGACGTTTCGAGTCGTGAGGACTAATCAGTACAACCAAGACCTCGGACTTATCCACTCGACAAATGGTAACCACTTGGAAAGTCCGAACGAGGGTAGTTCGATAGACCACCAGGTCACTATCTATCTGCATGCTCAGAACATCACAATGTTCCCTACCAATGAAACATGGTACTTCGCATCGCAGATACTAGTCTCTAGCTCGGGCGGCCTTATCCTCATTCTGACGGCCCAATCGACTAGGAACATGTTCAGAATACATAGTGACTATTAGATGTGTTTCATGATAGCCGTCATACCCACTATCACATCTAACATACACTTTAGTGTATTCTAGGTCTTTACTCAACGCAATTGTTAATCATCATACAACACAATGAAAGTAAAGAATGCCATATAAATAAAAGCGAATATCATATATAAAGATTGTTTCATACAAGAGTCTTTAAACCCACACGCCACAAGTTGGCTAGTTGGGCATCTACTCTAACAAAATAAACATCTCCTATAGCTACTACAGCAACTCTTGCTCCATTGCCCAGCCTCAAGTGGGTCTCACCCTCTCTAAGACGTCGGCTTCTTGTCATCACCTGCAAATCATTGCAGATATGAGATCCACATCCGGTATCAAGTACCCAAGAAGTCGAATTAAGAGACATATTTATTTCGATATAGAACATACCTTTTGCAGTTCGCAACTGCTCGAGGTACTCGTTGCAGTTCCTCCTCCAATGCCCAGGCTTGTGGCAGTGGTGGCAAACATTCTCGGACTTGTTTGGCTTGGAAGCCTTTGCCTTCGGCTTCTTGGTGGGCTTTTCCTCCTTCACAGGGGCAGAACGCTTCTTACCCTTGAGTCTGGGCCCCTTCTTCGCAGAGGAAGAAGTTCCCATAAGGTGGACGGGCTTGTCCTTCTTTATGGTTCCCTCAAACACGACCAGCATGTTAACCACCTTTTCGAGGATGGATGCCAGCTTGTTCATGTTGAAGTTTACCACAAAGGGGTCGAACGCAGCGGGTAGTGAGGGGAGAAGTACATCCACAGACAGCTCGTGTCGAAGTGTGATATCAAGGCCCGCCAGTTTTTCAACGAGCCCAATCATATGAACCCCATGCTCGCGGACCGAAGTCCCATCGCTCATGCGGCTCGTCATAAGCTCCTTGACAGCGGTGAACCTCTCATGTCGAGAGTTCTCCCCATGCAGTTCCTTGAGATGAAAGAGTATGTCAGCAGCAGACTTCGTCTTCTCAAAGCGCCGTTGCATTTCGTTGGACATCGATGCCATCACATAGCATCGAGTCTTAAGCTCGTCGTCCCACCATTGTTGAAGCGTAATCAGCTCCTCAGGGCTGATATCGGTAGGGGCTTCCTTCGGAGGGCTCTTCTCTATCGTATAGAGAAGTTTCTCCGAAGCCAACACAATGTTGAGGTTTCGAAGCCAGTCTTGGTAATTCAGACCGGTGAACTTGTTGCTATCCAGTATAGCAGCGAGTGGGTTTTTGATCGAAGACATTATAAATGCAGTTATACTGAAAAGAAAAACATACATGCATCACTAACTATATATGAAAAACGCTAAGATATAAACAAGGTCATTTAGTTTTATGAATTACCCTCCCACTATTTTAACGATTTCACCACCCTCTAATGAAATCGGGAAAGCAAGTTTCCTTAGTGGGTACACAGAGTCAAATCAAGCGATCATGGTCCCGAATAATATCAGCCAACCATGACCCCCAAAAGGTAGAGTCCAATTGCAACCGGTGCAACCTCCATGTATTCACCTCACGTCCAGTAAGGGCCCAATAATATGACGCTGTTTACTATCACGTGTCAAGATGACCCATCAATGTTGAGTCATGAAGGACGGTCCCCTTAACGTCCCCAATAATATGAGCCAACGTTAAATGGAGTTCCAACCGACTCACAACAGGTGTCAATGGCGTGGACAGCTTTCCGACATACATAATCCCCTCAATAATATGAGTCGGGCCATGTATGCGGGTAGCATCGGCGTACACCCATTGTTGATGGAAGGTAGGGAATAATTTAACAGATTCAAATTCCCTTAGTTTATCGAATAAACTTTTAATCTTTGATATCTGTTTTTAAATCGTATTTTAAAACGAGGGATTTTATTTTTGAAAAATTTGGTCTCATACAATTTTTAAATCACAATTTAAAAACATGCGGATTCAACATATATCGAATATATAAATAAATTTGGGATGATCGATCGCGAAAGCTATGCGGTCCGTGGTTGCCAATCACGGACCTGGGTCCAGTCCTAGGTGAAATGCAATATGCAATGCAATCCTATTACAATCGCTTGCGGTTTTACAGATCTTCGGTCTTCAATATCTTTGATCATCATGTCCACCGTCTTCAAATGTCCTCCCACTAAATCTAGTAATATACAATTAAATTTCCATGAAAAGTAAGGGATACAATTCTCAAGGGGTGGGAACGGGCCACAAACAGACCCACTTTAAATGATATCAACAATATTTTACAATCGAAATCGCAAAACCTAAATCATACACCTAACACGTTGGGCACGGCTCTCGATCATCCCAAATATGCAATCAATCTAATTAATTTGCATAAATTTAAATAATCAAATTATTTACCCACAAAATCATATTTTAATTACAAAATCGAATTTTATAATAAAATCGCATTTTGGATAAAATCATATTTTAATCAACAAAATCATATTTTAATTATAAAATCATATTTCATAATCAAAATCATATTTTGCAATTTTAATTGCATCATATTGGGCTTAAAACGATTTTAGGCCCAAAATCTCAAAAATTTCAAAATCGACCAAAATTGGCCCAATATCGAATATCGGTCCAAAAAACTTCATGGGCTACCCGGGACAGGCCCGAACAATACCTAGAAGAAATCAGCCGTCACAACGCTGCCGGAGAGACGTCGGACGGCGGCCGCACGGAGTTGGCCGCCGCCAACATAGCGTGCGGCGCATGGCCGCACGCCGCCGCGCCAAGCGCGGCCCACAGCGCAAGCATGTTGCGCATCTCCGTCGCAACTCACGCTTGATAGTGTCGCATACAGGAGCAACCGGTCGGCCACCCACCGTGCAACCGTGCGCAAATCAATAGCCAATCTCTCGGCCGCCATGTTGCGCAACGAGTGCGCTGATCAGCAGCAAGAGATCGGTGGTTTGCGCAATCTGTGCGCAAGGCCAGCGGCCGTGTCTCGATCACCAAGAGCGCAACCATCGGTGAGGCGCAGCAGGAAATTTGGCGGCCATGCGCGGCCGGCGCACATGCGTTCGCGCGCGTGATGGAGCGCCGCCATGCGCAGCGGCGCCGCGACCGATCCTCAAAATCTTTTGCTTCTTCGATTCTGAAAAGGAGATTTGATACAATATGGCATGTTGTATTGATCAGATCCGAACCTTGGCTCTGATACCACTGTTGGGGAACCACCACGGATCCGGATCACGCCTCCTGGCGAGGCTGCGGAAGAACAAAATTTGGCCGGGAGACGATCAATACAATTCAATAAACAAATCAATCTATGACATTCATAGGGTGTTTCTCGGGGTTACCTTTCTGGCAACTCGTGCCTGGCTCCGACCAGTATCGCAAGGAAACCGGCACGTCACGGTAGGCGGCGGTAGATAACGTCAATCAGGTCCATGGGCTTGAACCGGCCCATTGGACCTAGGGCGGGCCCAGTCCAATATATGAACATTCGGTTCATTTAAATCACTACGGTTTCATCATAACTCCGATCGACGATCAGATCGGACCGATCGACTCAGTTTCCAAAACTGAACATTATGATACGAAAAACAATTTTTCAGATTACCTAGTCCAAAATGACAGTTTTAAACCAACTTAACTTAATAAAGATGGTACATGGGCTTGAACCGGCCCATTGGACCTAGGGCGGGCCCAGTCCAATATATGAACATTCGGTTCATTTAAATCACTACGGTTTCATCATAACTCCGATCGACGATCAGATCGGACCGATCGACTCAGTTTCCAAAACTGAACATTATGATACGAAAAACAATTTTTCAGATTACCTAGTCCAAAATGACAGTTTTGCCCCTCAACAGTGGGAAATCGCAATTTGACCTCTGTTGAATTTGACCCCTGTTGACTTTTAGGAAGTCGCACTCCCTAAAATCCTCTTCCTATGCTCAACACATTGAGCTCAGTTTCCATGCGGGAATCATGAATCCAGTACTTGTGTGACCCTCAATGGTTCAGGGATACAGCTAGCCGTGGGCCCACAATCATTGTGACTCCGAAATCACAATTTCGGATTTGTCCATCGGATCATGGTAAAGCGCCTAGCAACATCGCCCCATGATCCCCTAGGTATCACTGATAATGCCTGCAAGAACCAGTTGGTCGTGGTTAGCATACAGTAGATCCTTTCAACACATATATCCCGATCAGATCAACGACCATTGGTAAATCGAGAGTCGCTAGAGATCTGATAGCTATGCATACATCTTGGAGATCTAATAGTGACATCGCGAGTGTTACTAGGCAAACCCATTTACCTAAAACACATCTACTCTGGCCAGAGATTTATACACTATTATCCCCTCAGATAGCATAGGATATCCACGCATGAAAGCGAGCGGTGAATCCTCGACAACGAAGCATCGACTCCTACATGCATCGGTACCTCACCCAATCCCGCCGCCTAATGACCCGAAATGAGTCGGCAAACGAGTCAAAGTGAGGCGCCTATCGCTAGTCTCAAGCTCGGGCGGCCTTATCCTCATTTTTACGGCCCAATCGACTAGGAACGAGTTCAGAATGCACAGTGACTATTAGATGTGTTTCATGATAGCCATCATATCCACTATCACATCTAACATAAACTATGGTGCATTCTAGGTCTTTATCCAACACAATTGTTAACATCATATAACATAATGAAAATAAAGAATGCCATAAAGAAATGCGAATAACATATATAAAGATTGTCATATACAAGAGTCAATAAAACCCACATGCTACAAGTTGGCTAGTTGGGCATCTAGTCTAACAATAGTAGCCACGGCGTGCATGCGGGCATGTGGGTGAGAAAAATATGTACGATGAAGAGCGATATTTCCCGATTCGTGTCTCGAGCTTGAGCTGCCAATAGGTCAAGGCTGAGAGGATGAGACATGGTGGTATGCTTCAGAGAGAGGTGCCCCAAATGGAATTGGGAGCACATTGCTATGGAATTCATTACCCATTTTCCTCGTTCGACCCGAGGTTGTGATGCAGTTTGGGTAGTGGTGGATAGACTGTCTAAGTCGGACAACTTTATTCCCTATGATATGATGGGTTCTCTGAAGAAGATGGCGAGATTGTGCATCGACCATGTGGTGAGATTGCATGGCGTGCCGATGTCGATAGTGTTCGACAGGGGTCTTAGGTTTACTTCTCGGTTCTGGAAGAGCTTGTAGGTATCTTTGGGGTCTAGATTGGCTATGAGCATAACATATCGCCTCTAGACAGATGGCCAATCTGAGCGGACCATACAGACTTTAGAGGATATGTTGCTAGCTGTAGTGATGGATTTCAGTGGTGGTTGTCAGGATTCCTTGTCTTTGCTAGAGTTTTTGTACAACAAAATAGCTACCAAGTGACCATCGGGATGGCACCATTTGAGGCTTTGTACGGTAGGAAGTGCAGATCACCTATCTGTTGGGAAGAATTTGGGGAGAGATAGTTGTCTTTTCCAGAGTTTGTACAGCACATGAAGTACCAAGTTGAGCTGATTTGGAAGATAATGAAGGCTGCACAAGATCACCAAGCCAGTTATGCGAATAAAAGGCATAGGTATTTGGAGTTTCAAGTTGGCGATCGAGTGTTTCTGTGAGTTTCTCCTTTCAGAACATGCTGAGATTCAGAATTTGGCGAGAGCTGTTTGAGGCGCACGAGAGCTGAGTAATGTGCGAGAGTAGAGTAATGCGCGAGAGCTGAGTAGTACGTGAGAGCTGAACTGTGTGCGAGAGCTGATCGATGAGCGTGATATGTTCGTGAGGATGATCTGTCTTGCAAGCGTGATCTGTTTGTGAGAATGGTCTATCGATGATCATGATCGTTGCATGCCTAAGATGAATTCAATGGGGATACCTGAGCTGATCTGAAAACACTGTAGCCCAGATCTGAAGAACTTAAGTCGTATATATACGACCATTGACCAACACTTAACCATTTTTATACACCACACATTACCTTATATTCTTCTTCAGAAAAGCTTCGAGCAGATATTTTCCTGAAACCTTGTCACTGTTAATCACCTGGTATTTTCCCGATTGTCGGAGATTGGCCGATCAGTTTTGAGCGAATGTGCTGCGGTTGGAAACGTTTCTTCAACAGTTTGGCGAGCGGTAGCGACTGGAATAGAGAAGTCTAAGAGAAGCTGAAGTGTTCGGCTTTTAGCATTTTTCGGCCAAGTTATGCTTCGGTTCAGGTAAACGTGTTCTGACGGTGTTAGTTTCAGTTCTTAGTGTTAATATTTGAGTTAGAGTAGCGTTCTGCATTTAGTCGTAGTTTTTCAGACTTGAGAGTTTCGGACGTGAGTTGAGTAAGCTTTACCCGAGCTGAATTTATTGGGTATTCTGTTCAAATTTGTAGCTCTCTTGTGGTTTCTGGCGTGATTTATCCACCATGAGCTGTTGGTCGTGAGCTGTGCATCAACAGGTGTGAGCTGTTCTAGTCGTAAGCTTTGTTGAGGTATTTTGGTAAGATCTGAGCAAGGTACAAATTGAGCTTATATTTCAAGTTTTGAGATAAGCATGCGAACGTATCTATGGCTGTGTGCTAATTTGTCGAGCTGAATTCTTGTGCATATTGTGTATCATGACGATCTGTACTACGTGAGCTGATTTGTATATTTGTTGTGTTATGTGTTGCAATGATTTTCATACACGCATATCATTTTGATCCTAAATCCTTTTGAACTGATTTTTGATTGATGATTGATAGTACCGATATGCTGTTTTTTCTGAAAATAAAATGAGGTGTCGGCTGGCTCCCATAACCTTGATTCCCCGCTGTGAGATTTGTGTCGCCATGAGGACTAGAAGATAGCTCCCACCCCTTATAGAGCTAAAAGACACCAGTTGGGTTGAGCTTGATGCTTATGTTCCTGGTACTACATGGCAGAACGACCGGGTAGCTCCCATACGCTCACATTCGTTGTGGCCACTGTATATTCGACTGCTAGCTGAGTCGTTGTGCTTTGTTTCCGATGATTTCGTTGTGCTTGTCATGCATTGCACGACATGATATGTTGCATGTTTTATTTGAATGCTGATTTATGATTGCTCTTCATACTGAGGTTTGACCTCGTTTGTTTTCCTTTGGGACTGCCACGTGTTTGGCCACTGCATGTGTTTCAGGTAGATTAGCTGATCCGGGTGGTGCATCAACTGGTGGAGCCCCTTAGGCGTTGAGTCTCAGTTATGCATATATTGTATCGAGTCATTGCCAGGGGATGTCGTCTGTACTTGTGTTATTTTTTGGACTTTGTGCGCATAATGTTTGTTGATTCGATGGTTGTATATATATACACATATATATATGTTGTTGATTATTTACAGTGTTGACTTTTGAATCAAAGTCTGTATTTTGAGTATGTGACTATTTTGAAGATGTATTTTCTATTCAAACCAAAAGAAAAATTTCGACCACTTTTAAACTTCCGCATTTTCATGATAATTGTGTGCTTATTTCTTTTATGAGCACTGGGTGACAGAATTAGTATAATACTAATTTATATGTTAGAGAAATTATTTCATGTTGTGTTGTTTCTACGTAGGATGATATGGATATTGAAGGGATAGGTAAAAGTACCGTAGAGAAAGCTCTTGAGGAGTTTCGAGGGAGACAAGACTACAAAGGAAATCAGTAAAAATATCGATAGAAGATAGAAATGTTATTGATAAGTATTTATATGGTGAATACTTGGGGTAAAACTTTGTATATTATAATAGTTTATTAGATATATTGTTTTTTTTGTGGATTTATTAAATTTTGTTTGATAATATAGCCACATAGTATAGCAAGATGACGGCATGATGTTACATGGACAGGAGTTATTGGTCTGTTTGTTTGGCAATGAGCTACGATCTGACCTCATTTAACTGTACTTTAATATTTTTAACAACAAAACACATGACTATGGGCATGAGATATATTTCATGTCTCCAATATTTAATTTATAGTTTGAACAAAGTGATTATTAACAGTGTTTACAGATTTCTTTAGGATAATATGATCAATATGATCGAAAATATGAAGCTAAAGACTGTCAAAGTTGATGAACTCGAGTCTTTTATGTCGAAGTTGTGTAGGAGCACAGTGCATAGCTGTCGGAATTGAAGAAAGAGGTAGTTGAACGCTGTAAATACTTGACGTTCCCTATGCTTTACGGAGGACATTGGTTCTTGCTTATGTTTACTTCAACGACAAAAGATTTCACGCTGAAAAATTCATTGAATGGTGCTGTTTATAAAGGCACAACGAGGAAATTTGTAAGTTAAAGTGATATTGTATGTTCACAGAATTTTCTCGTTGATTTGTTTGTGAGTTGAAATGGTATTGTTTGTAAGTTGAGGTCATATTGTTTTTTTACCGACTTCACGCTGTTCATTGAATTTTGTTTGTTCTCGCAAATTTTTTGTCAACATAGCTTTGGATTGTGGAACAATTTGATATTGACAAAGGTAAAGTGATTGCTGTACAAAGTCGGCAACTGGGAACTGATTTAAATTGTGGTGTTTCTGTCTGTCTATGAGGAGAATGTTTTGCTCGAGATTACCCAACATTTTGAAAAAAAGGAATGAGAGGAAGATATAGAGCTAAAATTGTTGGATGAACAAGGGTTGTTCAAAGGTTTGAAATGATTTCAGAGGCCACAGTGGGTAGATGCAACTTTTAATGTTTTGGTCAAATCTGGGCAGAATGTTGGTATATTTGTTGAACAGTTATCAATTGGACGAATGTTTGTACGATTGGTATTTTTGTACATTAGGTATTTGCAGTGTATTTTGGTTCACGATTTTTATACATCAGGTTGTAACTGAGTGAATGTTTGGTGCAATTGTGGTTTGTTCCTAATGTATACACACTGTCAAATTTTTTACAAAAATATTAGGAAAAATACCACATTCGAGGCTTTATGTACTTAATTCACCCAATGTTATACTCAATCTGCCCAGTAAGATATGGATAGCAGGAATGAAATTACCCCATAAATTTGAGTAATTGTAAACAAAGTCATGTTTTTGGTCAAGTAAGTTGTCTACCACAATACTTGGAACATGTAAAAGAAAGATATTCCAACTAATAACCCGTAAACAAAAGTAAGTCTTTAATTTTACCTCAAATACCACAATTTGGACAATAAATACATAATTTTGGTATTCGGAGGATAATATCAGATATTTATAGTCCCAAACACGGAGTTGGTTTACCAAATTAGGTATTTTTTAGGTTATATTACGTACTATTATTTTTTACATGATCTCTTAACATGGAGCCAAACATCAACATGACTTCGTAAACCAATACTTGAATTGGTGGTGTATTTTCATACCTACCATCGATATTACGCGGGTCACGTTAGATATTTGTCGTCCAAATTGTGGTAATTTGAGGTAAATTAAGTACATGCTGACGTACACGTGTTTTTAGTTGGAACATATTTCTTTACATATTCCAAGTATTGTGGCAGACAACTTATTTGACCAAAAACATGACTTTGTTTACAATTACTCAAACTTATTTTATAATTTCATGCCTACTGATAGATATTAGGTATCGCATTGGGTGAATTAAATACCCAAAGCCATGAATGTGTTGTTTTTGCTAATATTTTGTAAAAAATTTTGACAGGGTGTATTTGCATTAGGAACAAACCATAATTGCACCAAACATTCACCCAGTCAAATACCTGATGTACAAAAACACATGATCATATATTTGTAATAGTACAAATCACAACAGATTCAAACTGTAGTAATAAAGTATTTCCAACATATAGATGCAACAACAAACAATAAACTGTGATAGATCTCTAGTACTTCAAGTCTTACATTGTAGCAATAAGTATAAACACCATGGTCTTTTTCATACAAACAGACATGCCCAACATGAATCACTTAATCCTATTGATCTTCTAGGTGTTTTTGGAGAACTCCCAATTCTGTTTATCGTTTAGCAACATCTTATGCCTGCGAAAATAATATTTAATAGTAAAATGTCTGTATACCATTACAAGAGAAAAATAACAAAACATGAAAATCTTAATTTAATTGCATGCAAAAATGCCGGTATCATGACTATTTAACTCAAACAAATTATTCAATTGGTTCTTTGCATGTTTGTCTATTATGGCCTCGCCGATGACATCTCCCACACATTGTCGCATGTTTTTCAACTTGACAAGATATCCGCTTAGTCCGTCTACGCCATGGATGGCTATGGGTTAGCATAAATGGTATCTCCATCATCAAGAAATCCCAAATGCATGTCAGATGTTGGAATCGGATTAACGATTCCTTTATAAGCTTTCCAGTACATGTCAATATTAAAAAATCCATCACAGAATAGATAAAGCGACAACAAATTAGATTCTATGCAAGAGCAAGAATGCTTTCAAGAAGCCTATAGATCGTTCATGCTCGACATGAACAATGCCATAAACTCCAAATCCACTGCAAAACTTTTGTCTCCATCAATCACCTCAAATTGAGCACCACAAGAGTTGTGCACCTTTAAGTTTCGAGATTTACTATATGCAAATAACATGATATGATCGAAGGCTCTCAAAATACGTGTATTTTAAAAATATTTGGAAAAAAAAGCAGCACGCAATAGAAAAATCGGATCGCGTTCGAGCTGGACCAGCAGCTCTGCGAGCTGGTCCGGATCACATGCGATCTGGTCTATACAAGTCTTGAGCTGCAATAACTCAGTGTTCTTGAAATGTTTGTGCATCGAGAAGTAGATCAAGTAAGATATGAAATCTTGCGGAAACAACTTGAACTACTCTCTGAAAATCGAAAGCTTATTAACAATTTAAATACAGTTTTAAAGATGCAGTGTGTGAATGTTAAATGTAGAAAGTTGTAAAGAAATACGCTGTAATTTTTTTATGAAAGTCGGAGCTGAATCTCCTACATCCCCCCTTCTTTCGCACGGGAAGGATCCACTAGAAGATTTGATTACAACAGTCTCTGCTGCAACCCGATCCGACAACCCATAAGCTGCAAGAACTCCTAGCCACCAATGCACACCAACCCGCATGCTGTGTGTTAGAGTTAATTTCATAAGTTTTGGTGCAGACAAATAAAAGAGATTAATCAGCTCAAAAGTACAAGATCCAGACGAAGCTTACAGCGTTGGATATTGAAACCAGCTCAGAGAATTTAGGCGTTAGCTAAGCTGGTTAAAGTCAAACCAGTCTGCCCTGAGTTATTTAACTGATTAAGGACAAACCAACTTAGGAAACTCAAGCTCGAAAGAACAGAAACAGATTGAAATTAAATTAGTGTTGAGGAGCAGAGAATCCGAAAAAGAACAGCTAGAACAGTTTGCTTTGAAACAGTTGAGAGAACAACTCGGAGCAAAGTGATATAGCAGACCAGTTGGAAGAATAGCTTGGACAAAACCAGCTCAGAGCAAGGTTGTTCTACAGATGTAAGTGTACAAAGACTGTTATTTGAGTTTGAACAGAACAAAGATAAGAGCAGAAAGGTTTAAATCAGATTGGATGAGATCAGCTTAGAACCAGATTGAAGCAGCTAAGTGAAGGACAACTTAGCAAAATGAATTTCAGAATGTTTTAGGCTACGTACGATTTGATGTGAGACGTTTGAACTTTTTGCAGTGATTTGTAGTCGTTGGAACTACTTTCAGCTAACGCCTGATTTACAGAAATTTGATTCAAACTGAAGACGGGGTAGAGTTGCTAAAAAGGGAAATGCATTTAATGGAGATGTACGTTAATTGTACAAGCATTTATGTCGCCGTAGGAATTTCAATTTGGATACATTCGACGTGTCTACTGGTAACATTTATTACCGTTGTACCCAAAGGGTATAAATACAAGGGCAAATCAGCTTGAAGATGTTGCCGGTGATGAAATCAACGACTTACGAACTCACAAACCTTCAAGAGCAAAAACAGAGTTCATCTTGTTGAACCAGCTCACAGCTAGTGACACACATACAGATTGCTTATTCGATTCTTTTTGTCACACAAATATTTACACACATTCTGTAGTGTTGAGCCTTTACTATAATCATAAACAGAGAGTGTTGAGTGCTAGAGTTGTACAACCAGCTTAGAGCTGTGTTATTTGTATTTCTAACCAAATCGTGGGTCTGAGTTCTTTGGTTGAGTGCTAGGAGTTCCTGAAGCTGCTGGTTGTAGGATCGGGTTTGTACAAGGGGTTATATGTAGCGCCCCAAAAATCCATAGGACCACAAATTCTAATCCTTATAAATTGAATATCCAATTCTAATTTTAGATTTCAGCATTATGTATTTGTCCAAGTAGCTGATTTCTTATATTTCATAAGGTACAGAGGTCCGATCAGTTGTCACCCGAGCGTAGCCAAGCAATTTTCTTTACAAATAAAATGGTTTTGGATGGGAGAATGGTTAAATTTCAGATTTTTGTGTAGTACATTTACAAATCAAAACATTGACAGGGAATTTGTACGCCTGGTTTACCATGCCTACTTGAGTGTTTTCCCCTGTTACAAATCAGAATCCCATGCCTAAGGTACATGGACTATAAGTTAATTCCTTTGCAAGAAAATATCCATTTTTGTATCAAAGAAAAATAGGAGGCTCATCGTTGCGCTTGGGAAGACTCTCTGTTCGTGATCTGCTGTATCTCGTGATTCCTTCTTATTGAGGCAAGTAAACTTGATTCTTGCTACGCCATGAAAGCTTATGTATTGTTTTCGCTTCATTTCGTGATTCATGTCTAAGCTATGTTTAATATCAGCCTTCGCTCATGTTCTGCTGATATCATAACGTATGTTTAATGTTCGGGTTCACAGTGAATTATGTTTGGAACTCAAATGTATTTTACAAAGATGATGATGTTGATTTTAAAACGCTGAGCATTTCAGATTTCCAACTCATAAAGATTATGATGTTCTTCTTTCCTCTGATGATTGACAGCGTCCGAATTTGACTCCACGAAGTTGGAAGTGCTAGTCGAACCAGACTAATTCTGGTTTGATAGGCGAATTCTGATATTGTGGATGTTGTTCGTGACATTATTGTATTTCGTAACCATCAGCTGGTTTCCTGTTCATATTGTATTCCATAACCATCGACTGGTTTTGCTCGTGACTGGTTTTGCTTGCGACTGGTTACTGTTGCTTGCGACTGGTTGTTAGATATTGCAAATGCTAAGTTTGGCTTCATTATCTTCATCGGTCCTTCAGTGATAACTGACCACATGTCGTCATCCTGAGCAGCCAGATGCGCTTGCATGAGAATCTTCCAATCATCATAGTCCTCCTTAGAAAACATGGGAATCTTGTTGTGAGAAGTCGACATTTTAAAATATGATAAGCACAAACAACAACTGTTCAATAACTGAGATGCGCAGGCTCTGATACCAATTGATAGGATCAATATAGCTCGAAAAACAGGCCTAGGAGTTCAGAATGGGGGATTGAATGAACTCCTTGGTATTTTAAATACTTTCGAATCCTTTAAAACGATTTTTACAAGCAATCCGCTTAACTTAAATCCGAGTTACCAGATTTAAGGTATCTCAGTCTTAAATCAGATTTCTCAACTAACAAATTGATGGATCTGTTTTGACAGATCCTGATTAAGTTTTGAATTACACAAAACCTGTTGTTGTGTTTCTAACAATTCTACCTAAGTGTACAGGTTTTAGGAACGAAGAAGACGATCAGCAGCAGCTATATTTGTCCAGCCGATGGTTCTCAATATAAACAATCAGCAGTTGGTTTGGTGTTCATGGAATCGGCAGCTGGATTAGCAATGGAGACGTCTAGAGTTAAATCAGTTGTTCGTAATCAGGCAAGGGCCAAGTTGAATCAGCTGAAGCATAATGAATCAGCTGGAACGATGACAACCAGCTGCAAGTGCTAAAGAGCGAAGTGAACCAGCTGGTACAGGAATTGAGAAGCTTGCTGGAGAAATCTATCGAAGAAGAAGATTCCAATTATAAGTACTGTTGACGAATCTGTTAGCAGTCGCATTTATAAGTACTGTTGATGAATCTATTGACAGTCGCTATTCAAGAAGCTACGTAGAATCGCAAGCTGGAGCTGGAACGATAAAGATCAGCTGGAGCTGGAAGCTACAGTGATCAGCAGATGAAGAGATTTCAGCAGTTGAGAAGATGCGCAAGATTTGGAATCAGCTGTGATGACATCAGCAGTGATGTCATCCCAATCAGCAGTTGGCTATCAGCAAATGAAGCAAAGCGCAAGAGATGATGCGACGTCGTGCTGAAGAATCAGCAGATGGATTAGCGTTGATGACTTCATCGGTGACGTCATCACATTCAGCAGATGGTTTGAGAGAGCAGTCGCAAGAATCAGCAGGTAGCTTGCCCATCCAGACGCAAGAGAGAAGTGACGTCGTAGAGGAGGTAATCCAGTCGCAAGATACTATTCACCAGCAGATGATATTTGGGAATAGCGATAGCAAAACGATGTCGTTTACATAAGTTGATACGACAGCGTTTTGCTCTTGCGCTAAAGATTCAGCAGGAAGACTTTGCGTTGATAACCAGTCGCAAGATCCAGTCGCGAGCTACAGTGGATCCAGTCGCAAGCATCATTGCTATTATATATCCAGTCGACATGGTATCCAGACGCAAGCAACAGCAGCATCCAGTCGAGAGCTTATATGAACCAGCTGTTGCTATGAATATAGTCGCAAGCTCTTTGCATCCAGTCGCAAAGATCCAGACGCAAGAAAAGCAGATGTAGCGAAGCATTGCAACCAGGCGTAAAGTATCCAGTCGACGAAGATATCAGCAGAAGATGAATTCAGTCGTTGTGATGGATCAGCAGCGAAGCAGTTGACGATTTGCACGTAAGTTGTCAATGGCTGAGATTTAGTCGTGAAAATTGCCTCAATTCTAGGGAACAAGCTTTGTACTATTCTGGGAAATAGTACAATTTACAGAGGAGCGTTGCACTGAAATGGAAAGAAGACAAATTAGCCATATCAAGCGCTGAACAGATTTGGAATCTATCTAACGGCCATATTTCAAACAGAGCTTATATATTCGAGGAGCGCCATTGAAGAAGGTTGACGATGAGAGACGTTGGTGCTACTACAGTACTGTGGCAGAAATACTTTGATTATACAGTGCACCAACAGAGGGAAAATGAAAAGAAAGACGAAGCAATCGACCGCCATTAGAGAGGAGCTTTCACGAGAGTCGATTGCTGAGTCTAGATTAGCTTGTTAGAGCATTTCCCTAGTGTGTGAGAAAAACAGAGAGTTGAGAGTTTCATTGTATCAATCTCACACACCGAGATTCATTCACATCTATTTGTGAATGAATCTCGAAAACTTTTCACAGTTCCCGTCGAAGCACGATGACGTAAAACTCATGTGTATGTAGTCAGTGACACAGTTGAGGCTGTTGTGCATTTGTGGAGTCTAGGAGTTCTCACAGCTGCTGGTTGTGGGATTGGGTCTGTACACGATGTTGTAAGATCAAATCTTCTAGTGGAGCCTTCCGAGGTGGAAGAAGGGGAGATGTAGGACATTGAGGTCCGAACTTTCAGAAACAAACCTGCTGAGTATCGTGTTCTTCATTCAGTATTTACTTTAGCATTGCACGTTTACAGTTCAGCACACATCGCATAACAGCACGCATTTAATTCAGCACTTAGCATTCTAGCATCGCATTGCACACAGCAGCACACTAGCACTTGCAAGTCTCGAACAGATTTATGTTGTACATAAATCTGTTTGAGTTGTTTTAAAATATAGGATTCAGTTCTGGTATTTTCCGCATGATTTTTAAATCATACCAGATCTGTCTCCGGTGCTCTCTCTCTTCTTCGTGTGATTTTAAATGTTCAAGAAAAACGAGCTATTGCAGCTCCAGAGTATCAGCAGCGCAATATTTTAAAGTCTTTTATCAAATGCGCGGCTGCTGATCTTTTTGATCCTAATTTTACAGGGACCAACACTCTCAGATTTGCTTGCTGAGCCCTAGGCTCACTAGCTTTCTTGGTGCAGGTGAGTCGGCGCCAGAGCAGGTGGGAGGTGGAGTTTGAACCAGCAGTGACGTGTTAGTGTTTATCGAAGGCCTGCGTTTCCGCGATGTTCATTTTGTATTTTGCTATTTTTGTTGTCTTTGATCTTAGTCAAATCTGTATTGAGATCCGTTACAACAAAGATGGATTCATATCGAGTTCAGTAGTTGTAATATCGCGATTTCACATTTTGCACCTTGAATTTGTAATGAAGTCTGGTTTATTCTATGGCGCCAATTATTGTATTTCGATTTTTTTTACGAGTCAAGGCAATACAGCTTGTTCTATTTATATTCAGCCCTTCTATTTCCTTTATTCCTTTTCCTTGATCTCGTGACTCCCATGGGGATCGGGGCGTCACAATATGGTATCAGAGCATGGTCCAGAGATAAACCATATCGAGTTCAGTAGTTGTAATATCGCGATTTCACATTTTGCACCTTGAATTTGTAATGAAGTCTGGTTTATTCTATGGCGCCAATTATTGTATTTCGATTTTTTTACGAGCAAGGCAATACAGCTTGTTCTATTTATTATTCAGCCCTTCTATTTTCCTTTTATTTCCTTTTTCCTTGATCTCGTGACTCCCATGGGGATCGGGGCGTCACAAATATGGTATCAGAGCATGGTCCAGAGATAAACACACACACTCCTTGCTGGAGCAGATTTCATCGACCGTCTCTTCGGGGCAGTGAGTTTATTTTATGTTTTAGAGCATGTATTTTTTATTCTTGCATGTTCTAATGTTCTTATGTGGTGGATTACGGGCTATAGATTAAGATGTCTGGCCGAGGAAGAGGGAGGAATATCCCAGTAGATGAATCCAGTCCTGATAGCAACGCTAGCATTGCCAAACTTTTAAGGCTGCTGGTAGAACAGCACGGTAGAGGTAATGGCCAATCCTCCAGTAGTAGGGGACCCAGCAATGATGACCCTCAAGAACGATTTCGAAGACAGAAACCAAGGGAGTTTAGCGGCACAACAGATCCGTTTGTCGCTGAAAGCTGGATTAAATCAATGGAAGTGATATTTGAGTATCTCCAGATGCCTGACTTAGAAAGATCCAGATGTGCGATTTATATGTTGAGATATGATGCGATGCTCTGGTGGGAAGGAGCAAAGCTTACCGTGGATGTAACAAATCTCCCTTGGGAGGAATTCAAGCGGGTGTTCTTTGAACAATATTTTACAAAGGATAAGAGGTCTATTGAAAAGAGAATTCTTGATGATCAAGCAAGGGGACATGACTGTTCAAGAATATGTTCGAAAGTTCGAACGTGGATGTTATTTTGTACCGTTGATTGGAGCTGATCCCAAGGAGAAATTACGACATTTTGTCGATGGATTGAAGCCAGCGCTCAGGCATGATGTGAGACTGGTAGAACCAAAAGATTATCGAGGAGCGGTGGACAAGGCTCTAAGAGCTGATCAGGATTGGAAAGCAGTTGTGGAGGAGCGACAACTGAAGAGGCAGGCTTTCCAACAGAAAGACCAGCGACCACCCAAGAAACCATACAAGAATCAGCAGAGGTCGCAGGAACAAAAGCCTCAGGAGCAGAAACCTTTGGTTGTGCAACCAATTAGTGCGGTTGCAGCAGTTGGAAACAGGCCTCAGTGTCCCAAGTGCCAGAAGAACCACCCTGGTCCTTGTAGAAAGGGACAAAATGTTTGTTATAGATGTGGATTGCCAGGGCATGTTATTAAGGACTGTCCAAAATCAAAGCAGATGGTGACCAGCAGAGCTTACGTCATGACAACCGAGCAAGCCAATCCAGATTCTACAGTGGCTACGGGTAAGATTTTGATCGCTGGAATTCCCTCTTTAGCTCTAATAGATTCAGGTGCGACACATTCCTTTATAGCAGCGGACTTTGCTAAGAAGATACCTGTTAAACCCGACCAGTTGACTATGGGATTTTGCGTGACTGTGCCCTCTGGGGAAGAGCTGATATCTCATGATTTGTTTCGCAATTTAGAACTTAAGCTTCAAGGACATTTAGTTACTGCTGACTTAATTGTTTTACATATGCCGGAGTTTGATTTGATTTTAGGAATGGATTGGTTGACCAAATATGGAGTCGTGATAGATTTTAAGCTTAGAACCGTAGTGGTAAATGTTGGAATAGCGGTGGCGGATCCGGATCCCACTTCCCGGGGCGCAGCGGAAAAACAAAAATTTCCCGGAAAGTGTTCAATACATTCAATAATATCTACAAACATTCATAGGGTGTTCGTAGATAGTTACCTTGCTGGCGTCTAGGCGCCTGGCTCCAACCAGATTTACAAGAAAACTGGCTCTTCACGGTAGGTGGCGGTAGATTCTCCAATCAGGTCCACGACCAGAATCAGTCTTCCTCCGTCAATCTGTACTAGAAGATGTGACGGATTTTAGCATGGACGGAAACTCCTCGTCAAGCTGATCGGAACAAGTCCGATCCCGGCAAGAGGCGGCGGAGGGCGGCGGCCTGCGGCGGCGCTTGGAGTGGCCGGCGGCGGCGTGGCTATGAGAGGAAGGGGGCGGCCGTTTTCTTTAGGTCTAGATGGAGGCTAGGTTTTATTTTGATACAAGTAATTAACCCCTAGTAGTGTACTAACATATAATTAGTATACATGGGCTTGAACCGGCCCATTGGACTTGGGTCAGGCCCAAGTCCATATATGAACATTCGGTTCGTTTAATTCAATACGGTTTCATCATAACTCCGATCGACGATCAGATCGGACCGATCGACTCAGTTTCCAAAACTGAATATTATGATGTGAAAAACAATTTTTCAGATACCTAGTCCAAAATGACAGTTTTGCCCCTCAACAGCGGGAAATCGCAATTTGACCCCTGTTGAGTTTTAGGAAGTCGCAATCCCTAAAATCCTCTTCGTATGCTCAACACATTGAGCTCAGTTTCCGTGCGGGAATCATTAATCCAGTACTTGTGTGACCCTCAATGGTTCAGGGAAACAGCTAGCCGTGGGCCCACAACCATTGCGGCTCCGAAATCACAATTTTGGACTTGCCCATCGGATCATGGTAAAGCGCCTAGCAACATCGCCCCATGATTCCCTAGGTATCACTGATAGTGCCTGCAAGAACCAGTTGGTCGTGGTTAGTGTATAGTACGGTCCTTTCAACACATATATCCCGATCATCAACGACCATTGGTAAATCGAGAGTTGCTATAGATCCGATAGCTATGTATACATCTTGGAGATCGAATAGTGACATCACGAGTGTTACTAGGTAAACCCATTTACCTAAAATACTTCTAGTACTCTGTCCAGAGATTTATACACTATTATCCCCTCAGATAGCATAGGATATCCACGAATGAGAGCGAGCGGTGAATCCTCGACAACGAAGCATCGACTCCTACATGCATCGGGATCTCACCCAATCCCGTCTCCTAATGACCCCAAGTGAGTCGGCAAACAGGTCAAAGTGAGACGCCTATCATGTAGAGTCTCAATGACGTTTCAAGTCGTGAGGACTAATCAGTACAACCAAGACCTCGGACTTATCCACTCGACAAATGGTAACAACTTGGAAAGTCCGAACGAGGGTAGTTCGATAGATCACCAGGTCACTATCCATCTGCATGCTCAGAACATCACAATGTTCCCTACCAATGAAACATGGTACTTCGCATCGCAGATGCTAGTCTCAAGCTCGGGCGGCCTTATCCTCATTTTGACGGCCCAATCGACTAGGAACGAGTTCAGAATACACAGTGACTATTAGATGTTTTTCATGATAGCCGTCATACCCACTATCACATCTAACATACACTATGGTGCATTCTAGGTCTTTATCCAACACAATTGTTAACATTATATAAAGCATAATGAAAATAAAGAACGCCATAAAGAAAATGCGAATGTAATATATAAAGATCGTTTCATACAAGAGTCTATAAGCCCACACGCCACAAGTTGGCTAGTTGGGCATCTACTCTAACAATCTCCCACTTGCCCTAAAGCCAACTACTCATCAGACGCAGTCCCATTATTTCGCGATATTTTTCATACAACGGTCCTGGCAAGGGCTTCGTAAGTGGATCAGCAATATTGTCCACAGAGGCGAATCTCTCAACTGCTATGTCACCTCTAGCCACAATATCCTGGATTATGTGATATTTCCTCGGTATATGTTTGGATCTTTGGTGAGACCTAGGCTCCTTTGCTTGCGCAACGGCACCCGTGTTGTCGTAGTACACCGGGACTGGACCAATTCCATCAGGAATGATGCCCAAATCTTGGACGAAATTCCTTATCCCAACCGCCTCCTTAGCAGCAGCTGATGCTGCGATGTACTCAGCCTCAGTGGTTGAATCCGCGATGGTGTCTTGCTTGGAACTCTTCCAAGAGACAGCACCACTATTGAGCATGAATACAAATCCAGAGGTAGACTTCGAATCATCCATGTCACATTGGAAGCTAGAATCAGTGTAGCCTTCCAATTTCAGTTCACCACCCCCATCGACCATGAACATATTCTTAGTCCTTCGCAAGTACTTAAGAATATCCTTCACAGCCTTCCAATGCAATTGGCCGGGGTTGGCCTGGTAGCGGCTCGTGACACTCAGAGCATATGCGACATCCGGTCTAGTTGAGATCATGCCATACATAATACTACCTATTGCCGAGGCATATGGCACACGTGCCATACTCTCTATCTCCTCATCAGTCTTCGGACACATAGACTTAGATAGTGTGACCCCATGGCACATAGGTATGTGTCCTCTCTTGGACTCTTCCATAGAGAACCGCTTAAGTATGGTATCGATGTAGGTGACTTGGGTGAGTCCGATCATCCGTTTCGATCTATCCCGATAGATCTGTATTCCAAGAATATAGGATGCTTCACCCATGTCCTTCATCGAGAATCTACTAGACAACCATACTTTAGTTGACTGCAGCATTCCTACATCATTCCCAATGAGTAGAATGTCATCAACATAAAGTACGAGGAATGTCACAACACTTTTAACTACCTTCTTATATACACATGGCTCCTCGGGATTCTTGATGAAACCAAATTCCTTAATTGTTTCATCGAATCTCAGGTTCCAACTCCTCGATGCTTATTTGAGACCGTAGATCGATCTCTGAAGTTTGCATACCTTATGCTCACTTCCTACAGATGTGAAACCCTCAGGCTGCGTCATATAGATCTCTTCCTTAATGTTTCCATTAAGGAACACAGTTTTCACATCCATTTGCCATATCTCATAGTCATACCATGCGGCTATGGCTAGTAAGATTCTAATCGACTTGAACATTGTGACTGGTGAAAAAGTTTCATCATAGTCAACACCTTACCTTTGAGTGTAACCTTTCGCGACCAGTCGTACCTTGTAGATCATTACCTTACCATCAGGCCCAAGTTTCCTCTTGTATACCCATTTACACCCAATAGGAACAATTCCTTCGGGAAGGTTAACAAGAGTCCAAACTTGGTTCGCATGCATTGAGTCAAACTCAGACTGCATTGCTTCAAGCCACAAATTTGAATCAGCATCGGAAATTGCCTCCTTGAAAGTTCTTGGATCAGATCCAACAACTTGATCACTTTGATCATCTTCAAGGAGAAAAACCATATCTCTCAGGAGCCGTAGGAACCCTTTCGGATCTCCTAGGTGCGACCATTTCTGGTACTGGCTCTGTAGGTGCGAGAGACTCACTTGGTACTTCATTTCGTTCTCGAACCTCTTCGAGTTCTACTATCTTGCCTTTTCTATCAAGTAGAAATTCCCTTTCCATAAAGGTGGCATTCCTAGAAACAACACTTTTGTTTCGCTGGGATAGTAGAAGTAGTATCCAATGGAATTCTTTGGATATCCAACGAAGTAACATAAGATGGATCTCGTATCCAGCTTATCTCCACTGTCTGCTTCATGTAAGCAGGTCCTAGAAACAAACACTTTTGTTTCGCTGGGATAGTAGAAGTAGTATCCAATGGAATTCTTTGGATATCCAACGAAGTAACATAAGATGGATCTCGTATTTCCCTTGAGACAAGATTCACAAGTCGGTAGGGAGTTAATGTCTGACAGATCAAACATGTCACTCCTAACTAACTTGTTCATCCTACTTAGAGAAATATGACCTAGCCTAACGTGCCAAAGTTGTGCTGGGTTCAAGTTATCGTGTTTCGGTTTAATCGTTGTCGTCTGTGCTGCAACATCGCGAGTTGGATTGTCTTTTAATTTTAAGGTGTATAAATCGTTTTCGCGTTCCCCAATTCCAACCAAACTTCATTCTTGTAAATATTGCAAATCGAATTAGCAAACATACAAGAATATCCATCACTATCAAGCATAGAAACAGAAATAATGTTCTTTATTAATTCGGGAACAAACAAAACGTTTCTCAATAACAACTTAAAATCATAAGACAGAAATAAATAAACATCTCCTATAGCTACTGCAGTAACTCTTGCTCCATTGCCCAGCCTCAAGTGGGTCTCACCCTCTCTAAGACGTCGGCTTCTTGTCATCACCTGCAAATCATTGCAGATATGAGATCCACATCCGGTATCAAGTACCCAAGAAGTCGAATTAAGAGACATATTTATTTCGATATAGAACATACCTTTTGCAGTTCGCAACTGCTCGAGGTACTCTTTGCAGTTCCTTCTCCAATGCCCAGGCTTGTGGCAGTGGTGGCAAACATCCTCAGACTTGTTCGGCTTGGAAGCCTTTGCCTTTGGCTTCTTAGTGGGCTTTTCCTTCTTCGCAGGGGCAGAACGCTTCTTACCCTTGCGTCTGGGCCCCTTCTTCGCAGAGGAAGAAGAGCCCATAAGGAGGACGGGCTTGTCCTTCTTTATGGTTCCTTCGAACACTACAAGCATGTTAACCACCTCTTCAAGGGTGGCTGCCAGCTTGTTCATGTTGAAGTTGACCACAAAGAGGTCAAATGCAGCGGGTAGTGAGAGGAGAAGCACATACACAGACAGCTCATGTGTAAGTGCGATATCAAGGCCCGAAAGCTTTTCAACGAGCCCAATCATACGAACCCCATGCTCGCGGACCGACGCCCCATCGCGCATGCGGCTCGTCATAAGCTCCTTGACAGCCATGAACCTCTCATGTCGAGAGTTATCCCCATACAGTTCTTTGAGATGAAAGAGTATGTCAGCAGCATACTTTGTCTTCTCAAAGCGCCGTTGCATTTCGTTGGACATCGACGCCATCACATAGCATCGAGTCTTAAGCTCGCCGTCCCACCATTGTTGAAGCGTCACCAGCTCCTCAGGGCTGATATCGGCAGAGGCTTCCTTCGGAGGGCTCTTCTCTATCGTATAAAGAAGTTTATCCGAAGCCAACACAATGTTGAGGTTTAAAAGCCAGTCTTGGTAGTTCAAACCGGTGAACTTGTTGCTATCCAGTATAGCAGCGAGTGGGTTTTTGATCGAAGACATTATAAATGCAGTTATACTGAAAAGAAAACAGACATACATTACTAACTATATATGAAATAACGCTAAGACATAAAACAAGGTCGTTTAGTTCTATGAATTACCCTCCCACTATTTTAACGATTTCACCACCCTCTAATGAAATCGGGAAAGAAAGTTTCCTTAGTGGGTACACGGAGCCCAATCAGGCGATCACGGTCCCGAATAATATCAGCCAACCATGATCCCCAAAAGGTAGTTTCCAATTGCAACCGGTGCAACCTCCATGTATTCACCTCACGTCCAGTAAGGGCCAATAATATGACATCGTTTACTATCACGTGTCAAGATGACCCATCAATGTTGAGTCGTGAAGGACGGTCCCCTTAACGTCCCCAATAATATGAGCCAACGTTAAAGGGAGTTCCAACCGACTCACAACAATTGTCAATAGCGTGGACAGCTTTCCGGCATACATGAACCCCCTCAATAATATGAGCCGGGCCATGTATGCGGGTAGCATCGACGTACACCCATTGTTGATGGAAGGTAGGGATAATTTAAACAGATTTAAATTCCCTTTAGTTTATCGAATAAACTTTTATCTTGATATAAGTTTTAAATCGTATTTAAAACGAGGGATTTTATTTTCGAAAATTTTGGTCTCATGCAATTTTAAATCAAAATTTAAAACATGCGGATTCAACATATATATCAAATATATAAATAACTTTGGGATGATCGATCGCGAGAGCTATGCGGTCCGTGGTTGCCAATCACGGACCTGGGTCCAATCCTAGGTGAAATGCAATATGCAATGCAATCCTATTACATTTGCTTCCGGTTTTACAGATCTTCGGTCTTCAATATCTTTGATCGTCATCGGCCCACCATTTTCAAAATTCCTCACACTAAGTCTAGTAATTTACAATTAAATTCCATGACACATAAGGGATACATTTTACAAGGGGTAGGAACGGGCCACAAACAGACTCACTTTATAAAATGATAATCAACAATATTAAATACAACCGAAATCGCAAAACCTAAAGCATACACCTAACACATTGGGCATGGCTCTCGATCATCCCAAACATGCAATCAATCTAATTAATATGTATAAATTTAAATAATCAAATTATTTACCACAAAATCATATTTTAATCATGAAATCGCATTTTATAATAAAATCGCATTTTGTCGATAAAATCAAATTTTAATCAACAAAATCATATTTTAATTATAAAATCATATTTCACAATTAAAATCATATTTTGCAATTTTAATTGCATCATATTGGGCTTAAACAATTTTAGGCCCAAAATCTCAAAAATCCAAAATCGGCCAAAATCGGCCCGATATCGAATATCGGCCCGAAACCTTCATGGGCTGCCCGGGACAGGCCCGAACTAAACCTGGACGGAAAACGCGATCGCGGGCGGTGGTTAGCGCCGCCGCATGCGGCGGCGGCCTTCAGGCCAAAACAATTTTTTTTTGTTTTACAATTCTGAATTTTCGAGATCTACATGCAATTCAGGCAACGATGTATTGAAGGATCCGAGCCTTGGCTCTGATACCACTGTTGGAATAGCGTTGGCGGATCCGGATCCCACTTCTCGGGGCGTAGCGGAAAAACAAAAATTGCCCGGAAAGTGTTCAATACATTCAATAATATCTACAAACATTCATAGGGTGTTCGTAGATAGTTACCTTGCTGGCGTCTAGGCGCCTGGCTCCAACCAGATTTACAAGAAAACTGGCTCTTCACGGTAGGTGGCGGTAGATTCTCCAATCAGGTCCATGACCGGAATCAGTCTTCCTCCATCAAGCTGCACTAGAAGATGTGATTGATTTTAGCACGGACGGAAACTCCTCGTCAAGCTGATCGGAACAATTCCGATCACGGCAAGAGCCGGCGGAGGGCGGCGGCGCTTGGAGTGGCCGGCGGGGGCGTGGCTATGAGAGGAAGGGGGCGCCGTTTTCTTTAGGTCTAGATGGAGGCTAGGTTTTATTCGATACAAGTAATTAAGCCCTAGTAGTGTACTAACATATAATTAGTATACATGGGCTTGAACCGGCCCATTGGACTTGGGTCAGGCCCAAGTCCATATATGAACATTCAGTTCGTTTAATTCACTGCGGTTTCATCATAACTTCGATCGACGATCAGATCGGATCGATCGACTCAGTTTCCAAAACTGAATATTATGATGTGAAAAACAATTTTTCAGATACCTAGTCCAAAATGACAGTTTTGCCCCTCAACAGCGGGAAATCGCAATTTGACCCCTGTTGACTTTTAGGAAGTCGCACTCCCTAAAATCCTCTTCGTATGCTCAACACATTGAGCTCAGTTTCCGTGCGGGAATCATGAATCCAGTACTTGTGTGACCCTCAATGGTTCAGGGATACAGCTAGCCGTGGGCCCACAACCATTGCGGCTCCGAAATCACAATTTCGGACTTGCCCAACGGATCATGGTAAAGCGCCTAGCAACATCGCCCCATGATCCCCTAGGTATCACTGATAGTGCCTACAAGAACCAGTTGGTCGTGGTTAGCGTACAGTACGGTCCTTTCAACACATATATACCGATCAGATCAACGACCATTGGTAAATCGAGCGTCGAGAGATCCGATAGCTATGCATACATCATGGAGATCGAATATTGACATCGCGAGTGTTACTAGGTACACTCATTTACCTAAAACACTTCTAGTACTCTGGCCAGAGATTTATACACTATTATCCCCTCAGATAGCATAGGATATCCACGCATGAAAGCGAG
>KV019693.1:51681-74640 GCA_001598015.1 Dorcoceras hygrometricum | reverse complement strand
TTAGTCCTCACGACTCGAAACGTCATTGAGACTCTACATGATAGGCGTCTCACTTTGACCCGTTTTCCGACTCACTTGGGGTCATTAGGCGGCGGGATTGGGTGAGACCCCGATGCATGTAGGAGTCGATGCATCGTTGTCGAGGATTCACCACTCGCAGACATGCGTGGATATCCTATGCTATCTGAGGGGATAATAGTGTATAAATCTCTGTCCAGAGTACTAGAAGTGTTTTAGGTAAATGGGTCTACCACCGAGCTGTGATGGGCTGACGGGCCCCGATGATCACGGACCGATGATTTCCACCGGCTGATTGGATGTGCGTGGTATGGAGGCTTGATTTGAATTGCCAGTTGATAGACTGGTCTAGCTATCCGATTCTTTGATAGCCCTCATGCATTCATAGCATTGATTTATGGCATGTTGCATGTTAGCTGTTTTGATAGCTCTTCGTACTGAGGCTTGACCTCGTATTCTGTTTTCCTGCTTTTGTGTCTTGGGTCTTTGTCACCCATTTGCAGGATCTTCAGGTAGCCAGGCTGGACAGAGCAGTGGTACAGCTGGTCGACCACCGTTCCCATGAGTCCCAGTTATATTTATGATATGTACTGAACCGGGGGATTCCCCGTGTTGCTATGTATTGGGGATATGTATTTGATTTGAATTGTAGTTGCTACCTGTTTGTATGAGTTTGATTTAACTTCTATTTTGACTATCGATATTTTGAAAGAACGTTTTTACGTTCAGGCCCAAATGATTCAAAAAATTTTTAAGCCCTGATTTTAGCTTCCGTGTTTATGCGTTTATTAAGTGTTAAATGTGTGTAATTAGCACGAGGCCTGACATTTTTGGTATCAGAGCTTAAACTGGGATAAGATCGATTTCTTTTGATCACACTCGAGTCTAGGCACAGAGTTTTGATTTGATGGTTGATTGACTCTGTGGCTTATGTGATTATTATCTGCCTTGATGGTTATCTGTTATTAGCCTTACATCTAGACTTGTGTAGATGTCGCTGCGAAGAGGTGGATCTAGGCGTTCCGAGGGGTCTAGGGCTCCAGACAGTGACGAGGATGTTCATCAGGTAGATGATGTGACCCGACGGTTGGGCGGGATGGAATTAGTTTTAGCTCGTTTGTAGCGTACGAACCCTCTGACGTTTGCTGCTACTGAGGGAGGTGCGAGAGTTGAGGCTTGGCTTGTACAGATGGAGGAGCTATTTGATACCTTGGAGTACGCTCCGGAAAAGAGACTGAAGTTAGCAGTGCTGCAGCTGCGGGATGATGCGCAGCGCTGGTGGAGGGGTACTTCTAGGATGCTTCGTGATAGTGGAGCAGTGATCACCTGGGAGAGTTTCTGCGAGGCGTTCCGTCAGGAATATACCCCGAAGTCTTACTTCACCAGCCGAGAGCGAGAGTTCGACAACCTCAAGCAGGGTAATATGTGAGTGGCCGAGTATGCGAGGCAGTTTTTTGCGCTTTTGGTGTACATGCCACATGTAGCGAACCAAGAGCAAACAAAGAGGAACAAATTCTTGAAGGGCTTGAGACCCGACCTTTACCGGATGGTGTTGTCTGGGTCCCCGACGACTTTCATGGAAGCTGTTAACAATGCGGTTGATATTGAGGAGAGTTTGATGGATCCCGAGGCTCCGGTGCATCAGACGACTGGACGTGATCCTCGGCCAGCGCCGGCGGTGTCGCAGTCGTATCAGTCTCCTCAGGAGTCACAGCAGTCGAGTCGCCAGCAGTTTCGACCTCGAGGGAAGCAATTCAAGAAGAAGGGCCATTCGAGTTCCTCTGGTTCCGTGAGTTCGAGTTCTGGCAGTGGTTCAGGCAGTGGTTCTGGCGGCGGATTTTGCGGGCAGTGCGGAGGGAGACATGAGACTTCGCAGTGTCGTGGAGTTAGAGGACTTTGCCATCTTTGTGGTCAGCCGGGACATTTTTCTAGAGCGTGTCCTTCGATAGGAGGGCGGTCTTCTGGACAGTCGCAGCAGGGTTCCGCTGGTGGTTCTTCGCAGCGACAGCAGTCTTTCTCTCAGTCCCAGCGATCAGGATTTTAGCCTCGTGAGCCATCTAGGTTTGGAGGACCTTCCCGACCTCAGTTTCAGATTCCCCAGCAGGCTCAGGAGAATGCTTTGAACAGAGAGCAGGCTGAAGAGACGCCGGGCAAGGTACATGCTTTATTTATGATTATCCTACGAGAGTTCTTTTTGACACTGGTGCATCGCATTCTTTCATATCTGAGTTGTTTGTGTTTGAGCATGGGTTGAGTTCATCCCCATTGTGTGATGTTGTGTCTGTATCTACTCCTGCTGGTGTGAGTTTATGGTCCAGAGAAGTAGTGATTGATTGTCTGATTAGATTTGATGAGCATGTTTTGGTCTCCAATCTGATTGTTTTGGGGATTAGAGATTTTGATTGTATCTTGGGAATGGATGTGCTATCTAGCTATAAGGCTACAGTTGATTGCTTCCATGGTGTTGTAAGATTCCGCCCTGATTCGGGTGAAAAGTGGGATTTCTAAGGTGCTGATTCGCGTCCGAAGATTCCGCTGGTTTCGGCCATGGAGATGTTTATCCTGCTATCGCTAGGAAATGCTGGATTCATGATCTACGCGCTTGATAGTTCCCGAGAGCAGAGATTGGAGTTGAGTGATATCCCGATCGTCCGAGAGTTTCCCGACGTGTTTCCAGAAGAGATACCTGGATTCCCTCCTAGGCGTGAGATCGACTTTAGTATCGAGTTGGTGCCAGGTACCGCCCCGATTTCTAGAGCTCCGTATCGGTTGGCGCCAGCAGGGTTGAGAGAGCTGAAGGATCAGTTGAGAGATCTCTTGGAGAAAGGCTTCATCAGGCCGAGCATGTCGCCTTGGGGAGCTCCGATTCTTTTCGTGAAGAAGAAGGATGGATCCATGAGGATGTGTGTGGATTTCAGATAGCTGAATAAAGCAACAGTGAAGAACAAGTATCCTCTGCCGAGGATTGATGACTTGTTCGACCAGTTGCAAGGATCGATCGTGTACTCAAAGATTGATTTGCGCTCTGGTTATCACCAGTTGCGGATTAGAGACGCTGACGTGACGAAGACAGCTTTCCGGACTAGATATGGGCATTACGAGTTTCTTGTCATGCCGTTTGGGTTGAAAAATGCCCCAGCTGTGTTCATGGATTTGATGAATCGCATCTTCAGTGAGTATATTGATCGGTTCGTAATTCATTGATGACATCCTGATTTACTCGAGGAGCTTGATAGAGCATAAGGAGCATTTGAGGCTAGTGTTGCAGCGATTGAGAGACTCGCAACTCTATGCTAAGTTCAGCAAGTGCGAATTTTGGCTGGATAGAATTATCTTTTTGGGTCATGTGATTTCAGCACAAGGAATTTTGGTAGATCCGAGCAAGGTCGAAGTGGTTCTTAACTGGGAAAGACCTAGGAACGTTTCTGAGATCCGTAGTTTCTTGGGTTTGGCTGGCTATTATAGGCGTTTTATCAAGAATTTCTCTTCGATAGCTAAGCCTCTGACTCAGTTGACTCAGAAGGATAAGAGATTTGAGTGGAATAATGAGTGCGAGAACAGTTTTCAGATGTTGAAGGAGAAGTTGACTACTGCTCCGGTGTTGGCTCTACCGTCTGGATCCGGAGGATTCGTGGTGTGCTCCGATGCTTCTCTCAATGGTTTAAGATGTGTGCTAATGCAGAACGGGTACGTGATTGCCTATGCGTCTCGACAGTTGAAGCCTCACGAGACGAGGTACTCTGTTCACGATTTGGAGTTAGCTGCGATAGTGTTTGCCTTGAAGATTTGGCGACATTATATGTATGGTGAAGAATTTGTGGTGTACACCGACCACAAGAGCCTGAAATATATCTTCACGCAGTCTGAATTGAACATGAGGCAGCGACGGTGGATGGAATTGCTCAAGGACTTTAACTGTGAGATTCAGTATCAGCCTGGGCGGATGAACTCAGTTGCCGACGCATTGAGTAGGAAGACCCAGCCTGCAATGCTTTCGTTTTTGAGTGCTTCGAGAGTCTATGAGCAATTGAGTACTTCAGGTTGGAGATTTCAGCCGAACGATCAGTACTTTGTGGTTTCTACGATGCAGGTTGAACCACAGCTTTTGCAGGGCATCAGGGAGGCGCAGAGGACTGATCCCTATATCCATGAGTTGAGGATTAAGGCCCAGAATGGTCAGTCTAATGACTTCTCTGTTTCTTCGGATGGTTGTTTGAGATTCCGAGGGAGATTAGTGGTTCAAACCTGATTGATTTGAAGGAGGCCATCATGAATGAAGCACATTGTAGTCGGTACAGTGTGCATCCAGGCGAAAGGAAGATGTACCATGCCTTGAAGTCTCACTATTGGTGGGCAGGTATGACGAGCGACATCTCTGGTTTTGTTGCTCGTTGTTTGAATTGCAAACAGGTCAAGGCCGAGAGAATGAGACCTGGTGGTTTGCTACAGAGTTTGGAGGTTCCCCAATGGAATTGGGAGCACATTGCCATGGATTTCGTAACTCACTTACCTCGATCGAGCAGGGGATGTGATGCTATTTGGGTTGTGATTGATAGACTTTCGAAGTCCGCCCATTTCATTCCCTATGATGTGAGGTGCTCTATGAAGAAAATGGCGAAGTTGTACATCGACCATGTAGTTAGATTGCATGGAGTTCCGGTTTCGATAGTGTCCGACAGAGATCCGAGGTTCACTTCTCGATTTTGGAAAGTTTGCAAGCAGCTATGGGTTCGAGATTGGCTATGAGTACAGCATATCACCCTCAGACAGACGGACAGTCTGAGCGGACTATCCAGACTTTAGAGGATATGCTGCGTGCAATTGTGATGGATTTCAGCGACTATCCTTGGTTGAGTTTTCGTATAATAACAGCTACCAGGTGACTATCGGAATGGCTCCGTTTGAGGCATTGTATGGTCGAAAGTGCTGATCCCCGATTTTTTGGGAAGAAGTTGGTGAGAGAGAGCTTTCTACACCGAAGTTTGTTCAGCACATGAAGGATCAAATTGACTTGATTCGGAGTATAATGAAAGTTGCTCAAGACCGTTTCTCTGGCTATGCTAATAGAAGACGTCGACCGTTAGAGTTTGAGGTAGGCGATCGTGTGTTTCTCAAGATTTATCCTTTCAAAAGTGTGATGCGATTCAGATTTAAAGGCAAGTTGGCTCCCAGATTCGTTGGTCCTTTTGAGATCGTTGAGCGGATTGGACAGTTGGCTTATAGATTGAGGCTGCCCGAGGAGTTAGCAGCTATGCATGATGTCTTTCATGTGTCTATGTTGAGAAAATATGAGCCAGATCCTTCCCATGTTTTGAGAACCGACGAAGTTGAGCTGGATTCTGCCTTGAATTATGTTGAATATCCAGTGCAGATTCTGGATAGGAAGGAGAAGCAGTTGAGAAACAAGATAATTCCGTTGGTGATGGTCCAATGGAGCAAGCATGGCCGAGAAGAAGCTACCTGGGAAGTTGAGGAGAAGATGCGACAAGACTGGCCTCATCTGTTTGAGCACTGATTGTGCGAATTTTTCCAGGTAAATTTCTGGTTTTAGTTTCGAATTTGAGTAGATTTTGTACTGGTTTGAATGATTGATTGTTCTGCCTTGGTTTGCCTTTGATTTCGAGGACGAAATCTCTTAAGGTGGGAAGAATGTGAGGAATCAGATTTCTAATTAGTGATTAATAGGATTTTGGGATTTGATTAGTCACGGAAATTAAGGATTTTGGATTCAGGAATTTCGAAATTTTCGAGTTGAAATATGATTTTGTGTGGAATCTGGTTTTTGGTGAAATCTGTTCGAACTGTTTGGAAATCTGGTCGTGACATGTTGATGAGATCTTTTTTTCCTTAGCGTTGCGTGTTTTGTCACGAGAAGAAGATAAAACGCTGCGTTTTGGTGAGATCTGGTTTGTCGAGAATGGCGTGGAAATGTATATGCTATTCTTTCGAAGTTCAGATGTCAACGAGATTCAACACAATTGGAATTGGTGAGAGATCTGGTGACGTAAGCAGATCTCATGTTAGTAGCGTGATCGCGTTCATAGGAGAGATCTGGTTTCGCGTGAGAGATCTGTATTGTTAGCGCGTTGATTGAGATGGCGACACGTGTTGGTCAACGAATTAGAGTTGACGTCTGATTTGAGCGTTAGCGTTATTCGTTGAGTAGAGATCTGTTTTAGCCAGCGACGTCGTTTTATGTTATGCGCATGTTTTAGCGCTGAGATCTGTTTCTTTAGAACTCCGTCGTTTCGCTCCTTAGCGTGTTTTGTATTGCGTAGAGATCTGTTTTAGTAACTAGCGCTGAGATCTGTTGTGTGAGCGCTAAGATCTGTTTTGCTGTACGTCGTCGTTTTGTGTTTCCAGTGTTTAGCGTGTTTTTGCTTTGCGTGAGCGATGAGATCTGTTTTTACCTAAACGCTATCGTTTTGATGTTTGCGCGAGAATTAGTATAGCGTGAGGTCTGATGGGTCTTAGCGCCAATTTGAGAGATATGTTTTGCAATTTCGAGCGATGCAGGGATTTGTTTTGTCGGTGAATATTTTAGCTGGTTTCTCTCGTGTATAAATTGGAAGCGTGGCCTTCAATTATTGAAGCAGACTCCATACTTAGCAATTATTTTCCTCCCAACTTTCATTTCTTTTCAAACACTCGGGTTACTGTTCACCGATAACTTCTCCGGCGATTTCCCAGTGATTCCGGCCACCGTTCTTCGTGTTCGAGGTAGCGTTGGAAACCTCTTGAAGAGATCTTTCTTTTCCTACCAGTCTTGGAGACTGTATTGAGCTAGGATGAGAACGAGAAGCTTCTGATTTTGGGCAGTAGGTTGCGCGTGCAGGTAGCTTTCGTTTTTGGATGATGAGATCTTGTTCCAAGCTCTGTTTTAAGCTTTCTGTTAGGTTAGTTGGGTAGGATTGAGTGCTGGGTTGAGTTGATGTAATTCCAGCCGTGAGTTGTTGGTGCTTTCCCTGAATTTGTGCATCGTGTGTTTGTGTTCAGGTGCAGGGTCAAATTTCAGGGGCTTTGATTTAGGGTAGTTTGAAGCAGTTGAGGTACGATTGAGCAGCCCTTAGCAGCTTTGAGCGTGAACATGACTATATTTCAGTGTTGTGAAAACTGTGGAATTATTGTTATGTATTTACGTGAATCAGTTGTTGAATTTCTTGAGTTATGCCTACTGTTTTCACGTATTATACCTTGTATGCATTATGCATTGATATTGATTGGGATACATACATACATATTGAGCCCTGGCAGATGAATTGATGACCTGATTGGGTGCCAAGTTGTGACTGGCTGACTGTTCACTCGTGCCCGAAAAGTCCAACGCTATCATCGGAGTGGTGACTACCGGATTCGAGTGTCTACCACTGAGCTGTGATGGGCTGACGGGCCCCGATGATCACGGACCGATGATTTCCACCGGCTGATTGGCTGTGCGTGGTATGGAGGCTTGATTTGAATTTCCAGTTGATAGACTGGTCTAGCTATCCGATTCTTTGATAGCCCTCATGCATTCATAGCACTGATTTATGGCATGTTGCATGTTAGCTGTTTTGATAGCTCTTCGTACTGAGGCTTGACCTCGTATTCTGTTTTCCTGCTTTTGTGTCTTGGGTCTGTGTCACCCATTTGCAGGATCTTCAGGTAGCCAGGCAGGACAGAGCAGTGGTACAGCTGGTCGACCCCCGTTCCCATGAGTCCCAGTTATATTTATGATATGTACTGAACCGCATGTTAGCTTGTTTTGATAGCTCTTCGTACTGAGGCTTGACCTCGTATTCTGTTTTCCTGCTTTTGTGTCTTGGGTCTGTGTCACCCATTTGCAGGATCTTCAGGTAGCCAGGCAGGACAGAGCAGTGGTACAGCTGGTCGACCCCCGTTCCCATGAGTCCCAGTTATATTTATGATATGTACTGAACCGGGGGATTCCCCGTGTTGCTATGCATTGGGGATATGTATTTGATTTGAATTGTAGTTGCTACCTGTTTGTATGAGTTTGATTTAACTTCTATTTTGACTGTCGATATTTTGAAAGAACGTTTTTACGTTCAGGCCCAAATGATTCAAAAAATTTTTAAGCCCTGATTTTAGCTTCCGTGTTTATGCGTTTATTAAGTGTTAATTGTGTGTAATTAGCACGGGGCCTGACATACTCAGAGCATGTATTATAGATTTCTCATAAAGTTGGGATTTGAAACTCTCATTGGTGGAATTTGCGTACAACAACAGTTTTCAAGCTTCCATCCAGATGGCACCATACGAAGCTCTATATGGACGCAAATGTAGAACGCCTCTTCATTGGGATGAGATAGGAGAGCGAGATGGTCTAGGACCAGATTTGGTGGAGCAAACCGTGAGTGTGGTTAGAAGAATTAAGGAAAAGATGAAATCTGCTCAAAGCAGACAAAATAGCTATGCGGACAATAGACGAAGGGAACTAAGTTTTGACGTTGGTGATAACGTCTTTTTAAAAGTGGCCCCAATGAAGGGAGTGATGCGTTTTGGAAAGAAGGGAAAATTGAGTCCCAGGTATATAGGTCCCTACGAAATACTAGATAGAGTAGGAACATTGGCCTATCTCTTAGCACTACCGCCTCATCTATCTTCAGTGCATAATGTATTTCATGTATCAGCCTTAAGAAAGTACGTTCCCCACCCATCGCACATATTGACTGCTGAACCAGTTCATTTAACGCCAGATTTAAGCTATGAAGAGAGACCAGAGAAAATCCTTCTTAGGGAGATTAGAAAACTGAGGAACCGTAGCATCCCAATGGTTAAAGTTCAGTGGACGAATCAAACCGAATGAGAATCTACGTGGGAAACGGAAGCTGATATGCATATTCGTTACCCAGATTTGCTCGGTAAGTAAATTTCGAGGACGAAATTTTTATAAGGTGGGTAGAGTTGTAGCGCCCCAAAAATCCATAGGACCACAAATTCTAATCCTTATAAATTGAAGATCCAATTCTAATTTCAGATTTTAGCATTATGTATTTTTCCAAGTAGCTGATTTCTTATATTTCATAAGGTACAGAGGTCCGATCAGTTGTCACCCGAGCGTAGCCAAGCAATTTTCAAACTTTACACATAAAATGGTTTTGGATGGGAGAATGGTTAAATTTCAGATTTTTGTGTAGTACATTTACAAATCAAAACATTGACAGGGAATTTTAAGTAAAATTTTCTGAAGTACGCCTGGTTTACCATGCCTACTTGAGTGTTTTCCCCTGTTACAAATCAGACTCCCATGCCTAAGGTACATGGACTATAAGTTAATTCCTTTGCAAGAAAATATCCATTTTTGCATCAAAGAAAAATAGGAGGCTCATCGTTGCGCTTGGGAAGACTCTCTGTTCGTGATCTGCTGTATCTCGTGATTCCTTCTTATTGAGGCAAGTAAACTTGATTCTTGCTACGCCATGAAAGCTTATGTATTGTTTTCGCTTCATTTCGTGATTCTTGTCTAAGCTATGTTTAATATCAGCCTTCGCTCATGTTCTGCTGATATCATAACGTATGTTTAATGTTCGGGTTCACAGTGAATTATGTTTGGAACTCAAATGTATTTTACGAAGATGATGATGTTGATTTTAAAACGCTGAGCATTTCAGATTTCCAACTCATAAAGATTATGAATTTCTTCTTTTCTCTGATGATTGACAGCGTCCGAATTTGACTCCACGAAGTTGGAAGTGCTAGTCGAACTAGAACTAATTCTGGTTTGATAGGCGAATTCTGATATTGTGGATGTTGTTCGTGATGTTATTGTATTTCATAACCATCGACTGGTTTTGCTTGCGACTGGTTACTGTTTCTTGCGACTGGTTACTGTTGCTTGCGACTGGTTTTGCTTGTGACTGGTTACTGTTGCTTGCGACTGGTTACTGTTGCTTGCGACTGGTTTCTCTTGCGACTGATTTCTTTCCCTTAAGTATTTCACTACTGATTTGCATCCATCGTCTGGAATTCTTTCATCTGCTGATCGCCCTTACCCAACGACTGGTTATTCTTGAACCAATGACTGGTTGATCTACTGTTACCCCATTGACCAAATTAATTGTGTTGACCAACGATATGTACCCATCGACTGATCTACTGTCACATCAGCTGGTTCTTGCCAACAACTGAATTTATCCCAACTGCTGATTTCCTATGTCTCAGCTGGATGCTCAGTAAAACGATTTTCGAAGGAAGTATGAGTTTTAAAATGAAGTGAACCCCGATGTTAAGATTTGTGTTCGTCCAGTATGTGTTTTAAAGAAGAAAGTTTCAATTTATGAAATTATGGCTTAGATAACAGACGGTTCTTATGGGAAGGGTGAGCAGCAGACGAGAGGGTCAGTTGCCCCTTCATATTGGGTGAGATTTCACCATATTGAAACTGATATCAGTAGTCATTCGATCGAGTGCAATGGAACCTAAGTAGAGCTTCTGAGCCATAAGTCTAAAAAAAAAGATAACGCTGGAATTTGAATTTATTTCCAGAACAAAAGTTATGATGAATAATGGCCTATGACTTCTTTTAAAACTGAGATGTCTTATGTTTTACACCTGCCTATTGTGCTTGTTACTCTCAGATTTGCTTGCTGAGCCCTAGGCTCACTAGCTTTCTTGGTGCAGGTGAGTCTGCGCCGGAGCAGGTGGGAGGTGGAGTTTGAACCAGCAGTGACGTGTTAGTGTTTATCGAAGGCCTGCGTTTCCGCAATGTTCATTTTGCATTTTGCTATTTTTGTTGTCTTTGATCTTAGTCAAATCTGTATTGAGATCCGTTACAACAAAGATGGATTCATATCGAGTTCAGTAGTTGTAATATCGCGATTTCGCATTTTGCACCTTGAATTTGTAATGAAGTCTGGTTTATTCTATGGAGCCAATTGTTGTATTTCGATTTTTTTTACGAGCAAGGCAATACAGCTTGTTCTATTTATTATTCAGCCCTTCTATTTTTCTTTTATTTCCTTTTTCCTTGATCTCGTGACTCCCATGGGGATCGGGGCGTCACATTATATAAATCAAATCTTCTAGTGAAATCCTTACCAATAAGGAAGAATGAGAGACGTAAGAGAATTAACTCCGAACTTCCAGAAACAAATCTCTTGATCCCTTATCTTTTACATTTACACATTTGTATAAACTGTTCACTGTTGAATCGTGTTCTTTTCGCCTAAAATAATTTTATTACACGAGACAACATCCAACCACTGAGAACCCTCCAAGCTGGTAACTACGCTTAGAGGTTTTCATCGAGCTGTAAAACTCCCCCCTCTGATATCCCGAGCTTGTTTTCCAATCCTAACAAGTGGTAGCAGAGCTCGGATTCTCAGTGTTTGAACCATTTGTTTAGTTGTATTCATTAAATATGTAATAAAATTCCTATGTTCTCTAAGTAGGAATACGACGTATGGAAGATACGTACGCAAGCTCACCTGGCAGCAGAAGATGAAGATATGTGTTTTGTGATAACTGATAGCCCCATCAAAATCATGAAGACAAACAATGCGATGGCTATATCTGATGGTGCGCCTCAGTGGATAGAAAACCAAGATTGGAGTGGACCTCTGAGGATAAAAAGAAAGAAAATCTGGATAACGTCGCCAAGGACATCTTGTATAAGACGCTAGACAATAAAATGTTTAGAAAAATCCAGACGTGCACAACTGCAAAAGAAATATGGGAAAAGCTGACCTAGATCTGTGACGACAACGAGGAAACCAAAGAGAACAAGTTAACTGTGGCCTTACGGAAATTTGAATTGATAAAGATGAAGCCCGATGAAACCATCGCAGAATTTGATGGACGGTTCAGCTCACTGGTGATTGAGCTGACCAGATTGGGCAAACCTTATAGTAACAGGGAGCTGGCCCTATGCGTGCACTGCCCAAGGAATGGGACGTTAAGACGATGGCCATGCGGGAGTCGAAGGACTTGAACAAGATGGAGTTGCACAACTTTTTCGCCAATCTGAAGGCTTATGAGTTCGAACTGGAGACGAGAACAGAATAGAAGCTATCAACATCTCAACCAACCAGAGCTCTACTGCTAAAATTCCAGACCAAAGTCCATGCTCCACAAGCGACAGATCAGCAGAGGAGGTGAGCAAGGATGCTATGTCCTTGGTCATTAAGAAATTCGAAAAATTTATGCGAAAGCATAATCCTAAACCTTCTTCTTTTGATTCTCCCAAAAAGAATTTTAATTCTCCTTCTGATGACAAATGTTACAATTGTGGCAGGCCTTGTCACTTCATGGCTTGCAGGAAGTCAAAGCTGGATGTGAAGAAGCGACAAGATCACAGCACCAGCAAGGACAATAAGGAGAAGAAACTTTATCGGAAGAAGAGAACGGAGAAAGCGATGGTCGTTGAGGAGAATAAAAGTGCATGGGCTGAGTCAGATTTAGAAGAATCCAGCTCTGAAACATCCTCATCCAGTGAAAGTGAGGATGAAGTATAGTGTCTCATGGCTGATGACACTGATGAGCTATTCAATTTCTCAAATCTGGAATTCACATGTGAGGATCTTGTTACGGCACTCAATGACATGGTCCTAGAATACAAGAAGCTTTCTCAATCATTCGAGGAAGTTAAAGCTGAAAGAGAGAGCTATGCAACAACGACTGAGCTGGTTAGATCAAGCAATATACAAGCTGCTCTCAGTAAGCTTGCAACTGAGAATGAGGAGTTGAAAAGCAGGTCACAGGAGATGCTCTATGAGAATCAGCAATTATCTGGTATAATAAACTCTTGGACCAGATCTTCTACTTCCTTGGACAAGCTTCATGGATCTATGAAACCATCTGGTGATAACTGGATCGGTTATTTCAGATGTTGACACAATTGGAGTAACTAATTCAGATGTCGATGAAATTAGGTTGGACAACAGCAGATGGCTACAGGAAATTCAGCTGTTGATGAAACACAGGTAAACAGCTGCGACTTTGGAAACGCTACGCAAACAGGAAATTCAGATGTCAGAAACAGCTGCTGCATGGAATTTAATTGTTAACATAAGAAACAGAAGTCTGACTAAGGGACTAGTGCTGTAACATCTGAACGACTACCAACGCTACCAGTGATGCCTATCAAACCAGAAGCAAGTCCCGATTTAACCAGCATCACCGATTACATGGCATCAAGTCCAAACGTTACCATTCACTAAGAGAAGAACCTTCATCTTTACAATGCACTGGAATCGGAAATGATGGAAATGATCCTAAAAGAGTAGAATATCAACAGAATACTAAGAACAGCTTGGAGAAGTTCGAACCAATTAGCTAAGCTCGTCAGATTGGAACCAAGTTTCTATCCGACCATCTCTGCCCATCGGCTCAAAACCTCATCTCTCACTGGCTAGAACATCAACTGGGTGCTGAAACCCACTGGGAGAAGTTCGAGTAGGCTGGATAAGCTTACCAGACTAGAACAACGCTCTAATTGAACCAGCTCAGCTTATCAACTCATAATCTCATCCTTAACCGCCCAGCACGGAGCTGAAAGCAGTTGGGAGAAATTCGAACAAACAAGCTGAACTTACCAACTCAGAACAGAGCTCTAGCCAGACCAGCTCTACCTGTCATCTGAGAACCTCAATCCTAAGCTTACCCAGCACAACATACTTACTGGTTCACTTGGAATTCTAATTGAAGCCATACTTGTACATCCAAGCAGTTTTGAAGAAACAACATCAGCTTCTGAAAAATCTATCACTTGAAAATCGAACATTATCGAAAACTCATACATTTAATAAAACCAGCACTTTTAAACAGAAACTATAAACTTGGAGAAACTGCACATTTCAAGCACACAAGCTGAAAGGAACATATTATGCTTCCAGGGTTACGTCAAAGAAAATAAAGTACTTGCCTGGGAACAAATAGCGGCTGAACAGAACACCCCGACTGGAATTCCCCGTGAGCACCGACGAAGCACTTAGAAAATTTTAGAGAAACTGCGTTTTCTTGTTTGCTCAAATGAAGTGCTTCACCGTAATTTAAGAGAGCTCCAATAATGGAAGTAGTAGGTGAAAATAGGTATGGGCATTCGTACGTGAAATCATATTTTTTGAAAACTATTTCCATACTCAATATTATATTCTTTAATATAAATCATTTTAAAACAAAATATTTTAAAACATTTTAAAAACTCAAATCGTGCTCGGGTTAATTCCATCCAGAATACTCTTGAACCGCGATCCTAAACTGAAATCTGAAATTCAACACAGATGCAAACTAATGTGCTGAGGATGCGAAAATCGCAGATTGACCCTTCGAAGCAAAATAAAATAATATGTGGACTTAGGGATTTTCTGGGCGTTACACGTTTCATTAAGGGATTTTCGAGGACAGCTGTCCCATTAACCTCGCTTACCAGGAAGCAGGTTAAATATGAATGGACCCCAGATTGTCAGATCAGATTTGAGAAGTTGAAACAAGCTCTGATTGAAGCCCCGGTGCTAATCATGCCTTTTGATCAAGGAGAGTTTGTCATCTATTCAGATGCGTCCAAGTTAGGTTTAGGTGCTGTAATGATGCAGGACCGTAAGTAATAGCGTATGCTTCTAGGCAATTGAAGAATCATGAAAAGAACTATACACGCATGACCTAGAACTAGCAGCTGTAGTTTTTGCCTTTAAGATCTGGAGACATTACC
This sequence comes from Dorcoceras hygrometricum, assembly GCA_001598015.1. Lineage (NCBI taxonomy): Eukaryota > Viridiplantae > Streptophyta > Magnoliopsida > Lamiales > Gesneriaceae > Dorcoceras > Dorcoceras hygrometricum. The sequence continues at coordinate 59,972 of KV019693.1, read as the reverse complement.
TTTATGGTGAGAAGTGTGAAATATTCACAGATCATAAGAGCCTTAAGTACTTTTTCACCCAAAAGGAACTCAATATGAGGCAGAGGAGATAGTTAGAGCTGGTAAAAGATTATGATTGTACCATGTTAGGATAAAATTTATCAGTTTGGTGATAACAAAATAAGTCAAGAAATACAGACGTTGATAACAGTAAGAAAGGATCCAGACGATAGGGTTGTTGGTGATATTCAGACGAAGGGAACAGTGCATCAGACTCAAGTATTTGAGTATTAGTGTCTGCAAAACGACAGCGTTTGAATAAGTCAAAACGACAGCGTATTGGAATCAGTCAACCAGACGAGAGCTACAGTAATTTGTTGAACCAGTCGCAGGACAGGGCTTTGGAACCAGACGCAAGCTACAGTGCTTTAGAAACAGTCGCAGTCTACAGTGGATTACAGAACCAGACGCAAGATATAGTAATCCAGATGCAAGCTACAGGGCTTTAGAAACAGTCGCAGGCTACAGTGAATTACAAAACCAGATGCAAGATATAGTAATCCAGACGCAAGCTACAGTAAAGAATTTGACTAGTCGTTGGGTAATCCAGACGCAGTTACGTGGCTTTATCAGTTGATGGTTTGTAGAACCAGACGAGAGCTACAATGTTTATTTAACCAGTCGAGGGTTTTTAGCAAAACGATGTCATATGGATAAGTTAAAACGTCAGCATTTTAACTAACCAGTCGTTGGATTTAATAAAGAACCAGTCGCTGGAAAAACGCACGTGGTATAAAGGAAACCAGTCGGTACATTCATTTAAACATTTTCCAGTCGCAACATTGCAAACAACGGAGGAAGTTGGAGCTAGTTAAGATAAAGAATTCCAGACACAAGTTCAAATTGATTCAAATACGATTGTATACTCAAAATGGAAAAGATATGTAGAATCGTACAATTGCCTGGAATTGAGGAGACAGCGTAGGTACTATTTTGGGTAAATAGTACGATGTACAGAGGCCGTTTTTCAATGTTTGCACAAAAATAGTATACGACAAATTGGCTCTGTCAATGGGCAATTTACCTTTTAGTGGAGCAGGTTTTACGGCGTACAATTTTCACAAATATTCAAACGGGATTTATTTTCCTTTGAAGCATTTATGACCGTTGGACGAAGACTATAAATACCTGAAGCTGGATTGAAGAAATACCGATCATCATTATCATCGTGGTCACGCTGTCAAAATACTCCCAGAGCTTTCTATCTGTTGAATATATTCAAAAAGCTCACAAGACTCGAAGAACATTACTGTTGATATTCATAGATAAACATTCGAGTCTGTTCTCTGGTTCAATCTTTTGAATCGAGTTTCTGTGTTTAGAAACCAGAGAAAATTTACAGTACTCATAGCATTGTATTCACTGTTAAATCATTTGAGTCTGTAACAAACGGGCTTCTCAAAAAGCCGTTGAAAATATTGATAAGTGTTGTAAACCAGCAGCTGCGTCTGTGTGGATTGTTGTAGAGATACTAAGAGTTCATACGAGTGAGGCTTGTGTGATCGGGTGTGTGCATAAGGCCTGTACAAATCAAATATTCTAGTGATACCTTCCGAGGAGGAAGAAGGGGAGACGTAGGATATTAATATCCGAACTTCCAGAAACAAATCCCTGAACTCTTATATTTTCTATTCTGCACTTTTTGTTGTTTATCTGTTCACAAATAGATCGGCTTCTTTCCGCACTATTTTAGTTAGCCGAGAGATTTGCATTAAACTGAGATCCTTAAGTCTGGTAACTCTGACTTAAGTTAAGCAGTTCTTGTAAAACATTTTAAAAGAATTTCGAAAATCTAAAATCGAAATGAGTTCATTCAAACCCCCCTTCTGAACTCCTATACGCATATTGATCCTATTTCTGGGACCATCAATTGGTATCAGAGCAGGCTCTTCTCAGTTATTGAACAGTATTTGTTTGTGCGTTATTTTACAAATATGTCTACCTCTCAAAACAAGATTCCTTTGTTCTCCAGAGAGGACTACGATTATTGGAAGATTCGCATGCAGGCGCATCTGGCTGCTATGCATGATGAGATGTGGACTGTTATTACTGAAGGGCCATTGAAGATAATGAAGCCCAATCTGGCGGTTGCTGTAACAAATGGAGAGCCTCGATTTCTTCAGAAAGCCAAACATGATGACAAGAAGAAAGCTAACTTGGACAATGTGGCCAGGGACATCCTATACAAGACGCTGGACAAAGACAAAAACATATTCAGCAAAATCAAAACCTGCGCCACAGCAAAAGAAATCTGGGAAAAGCTGGTCCAGATATGTGAGGGAAGCGATGAGACGAAGGAGAACAAACTAACAGTCGCTCAGCAAAAGTACGAATCCATCAAGATGAAGGATGGATAAACCATGACAGAGTTCGATGAGCGATTCAGTGCAATAGTGATCGAGTTGATAAGCCTTGGCAAAGAATACAGCAACAGATAGCTAGCATTGAAAGTCATGAGAGCATTACCCAAGGAGTGGGACGTGAAGACCATGGCGATGAGGGAGTCGAAGGACCTGAACAAGATGGAGCTTCATGATCTGTTCGCAAATCTAAAGGCATAAGAATTTGAACTGGAGACAAGATCTGAAGTTCCCTCAACCTCCCAGCCGACAAAAGCATTGGCAGCTACAACAATCGAACAGTGCTCTCCTAGCACCAGCAAGATGGCTGACCAACTTAGTGACGAGGTCATGTCCCTCTTCGTCAAGAAGTTTGGGAAATTCATGAGAAGATCCTTACACCCTTCCTCTCCTTACAACAATTTTAATAAATCTGATAAATCTGTATCTGACGTGTTATGTTTCAATTGTGAACGACCAGGGCATTTTGCAGCTGAGTGCAACAGGCCCACATTGGCAGCTACAACAATCGAACAGTGCTCTCCTAGCACCAGCAAGATGGCTGACCAACTTAGTGACGAGGTCATGTCCCTCTTCGTCAAGAAGTTTGGGAAATTCATGAGAAGATCCTTACACCCTTCCTCTCCTTACAACAATTTTAATAAATCTGATAAATCTGTATCTGACGTGTTATGTTTCAATTGTGAACGACCAGGGCATTTTGCAGCTGAGTGCAACAGGCCCAAGAAAGATGACAGATACATAAGAGATGATAAGAAGGAGGATAGATACAAGAAGGAGGATCGGTACAACCGTGATGACAAGAATGATGATAGAAATGTCGAAAGATCCAAGGAGCGATCCAAGGATAGGTGGATGAGGATGAGAAGTGACAATAAACCCAGCCGCAAGCATGACCGTAAAGTGTTGATGGTTGAGGAAAGTACCAAGACCTGGGCAGATAGTGATTCCGAATCTTCATCCAGCAGCTCATCATCCAGCGATAGTGAACAGGAGGAAGTTCATTGTCTCATGGCTGACCAGATGGCTGATGACGAGGTATTTGATTTTTCCAATGTTGAATTTACATGAGAAGACCTTGTCACAGCACTAAATGACATGGTCAAAGAGTACAGGAAGCTTTCTCACTCATTCGAGGAAGCTAAAGCTGAAAACATGAGTCTAAAAAGTAGTTCGATTGAATCAAGTTCTGATGAGCTTGAGGATATTCACAGCTTGAAGACTGAGTTGAGTAAGCTAACAGCTGAGAATGATGTGCTGAAAAATGAGACCAGTGAGCTCAAAGCTGAAATCGAAATATTGAAGCAAGTAGTGAGCGCCTGGAATCGGTCTTGTAGATCTCTTCACAAACTGAACGAGAGTCAAAAACTAGCCAATGATAAGTCTGGTTTGGGATTCAATAGTAGTGAATTCAGTGAAGGAGAGACCAGTACTCAGTCACAGCCGGCCTATGACAAGTTCAATAAAATGGGCTTTGTCAAAGCCAGCGTGATATATGACTGTTGCGAGTCAATGCGATATGATGACCAGAGCTCTTCTCAGTCAAGTCATGAAGGAAAAGATGGCATCGGCTATCAAAGGCCTGAGAGTTCAAAGCCTAGCTGGCTAAAGAACAAGTTGGACAAGGATAAAGCGAAAGCTGGTTCCAAGTCTCATGTTCAACACCAGCCGCGGCGTAACTTTAGGAAGGCAAAATCTGGTTGGAAAAAGACTCAGCCGAGAAGAGATCCTGTTGGTCAAAATGTCAAATCAAAACTCCATAGATCGCACAATTTTGCACAGACTTTCGTGGACCCACATACTGGAAAGACTGTAAGGGTAATTCAAGTCTGGGTCCCGAAAGGGGTAATCCGATCTGGACCCAAGTAAAATTGGGTACCAAAAGCCGTTTATATGATTTCAGGATAACAGGTACAAGAAGCAGCTGAAACAACATTGTGGTATCTGGATAGCGGCTGTGCGAGACACATGACTAGAAATTCAAAGCTACTAACAGACGTTGTTCCTCACAAAGGAGCAAAAATAGTCTTTGGAGACAATGCTTACTGTAACACTGTGGGTAAGGGTAAGCTTACCCATGGTAACATCTCTATTTCTGATATTCTAGTTGTTGATAACTTGCGTTACAATCTGATCAGTATCAGTCAGCTTTGTGACAAAGGTTTCCTTGTTAATTTTCAACAACACACATGCACTGTTCAGAATTCAACTAGTCTGACTGTATTGGTAGGTAAACGTTCGGGGAATACCTATGTATCGATTGGTCAGATCACGTGAAGTCTGAACAGTTGTGCCTTGCAGCTGGCTCCTCCAAGAGCTGGTTGTGGCATCAGCGAATGAATCATATTGCATTCAAAACAATTTCTAAATTGAGTCAACATGATATGGTTTCTGGTCTGCCAAAAATCAGTTTTTCTAAGGACAAGATTTGTGCAGCATGTCAACTGGGAAAACAAATTCGATCCACTTTCAAAACAAAAGGCGGTAAACGTTCTTCCCGAAACTTAGAGCTTTTGCATTTGGATCTTTTTGGTCCTGTTTCTATAACCAGCTTAGGAGGAATGAACTACACCCTAGTCGTTGTTGATGATTTTACTAAATATACTTGGGTGGTATTTTTAAAGCCAAAATCTGATACCGCTGACCAGTTGATTAGGCTTTTAAAACTTTTTCAAAATGACAAATCTTGTACAGTCAACCGGATAAGGAGTGATCGAGGAACAGAGTTTTTAAATCAAAAATTATCTTTTTATCTGGATGACATTGGAATAAAGCATGAGCTTTCCGCAGCTAGAACTCCTCAGCAAAATGGTTTAGTTGAGAGGAGAAACCGGACTTTAAAAGAAGCTGCAAAATCTATGATTGCTTATTCAGGAATTTCTCAAAAATTCTGGGCAGAAGCAGTTAACACAGCGTGTTACACTCAGAACAGATCAATGATTTGTTAGAGTAGATGCCCAACTAGCCAACTTGTGGCGTGTGGATTTTATAGACTCTTGTATATGACAATCTTTATTTATGAAATACGCATTTATTTATGGCATTCTTTATTTTCATTATGTTATATAATGTTAACAATTGTATTGGATAAAGACCTGGAATGCACCATAGTGTATGTTAGATGTGATAGTGGATATGATGGCTATCATGAAACACATCTAGTCACTGTGCATTCTGAATTCGTTCCTAGTCGATTGGGCCGTCAAAATGAGGATAAGGCCGCCCGAGCTTGAGACTAGCATCTGCTATGCGAAGTACCATGTTTCAATGGTAGGGAACATTGTGATGTTCTGAGCATGCAGATGGATAGTGACCTGGTGATCTATCGAACTACCCTCGTTCGGATTTTCCAAGTGGTTAACATTTGTCGAGTGGATAAGTCCGAGGTCTTGGTTGTACTGATTAGTCCTCACTACTCGAAATGTCATTGAGGCTCTACATGATAGGCACCTCACTTTGACCCGTTTGCCGACTCATTTGGGGTCATTAGGCGGCGGGATTGGGTGAGGTCCCGATGCATGTAGGAGTCAATGCTTCGTTGTCGAGGATTCACCGCTCGCTTTCATGCGTGGATATCCTATGCTATCTGAGGGGGTAATAGTGTATAAATCTCTGGCCAGAGTACTGGATGTGTTTTAGGTAAATGGGTTTACCTAGTTACACTCGCGATGTCACTATTCGATCTCCAATATGTATGCATAGCTATCGGATCTTTAGCGACTCTCGATTTACCAATGGTCGTTGATCTGATCGGGATATATGTGTTGAAAGGACCGTACTGTACGCTAACCACGACCAACTGGTTCTTGCAGACACTATCAGTGATACCTAGGGGATCATGGGGCGATGTTGCTAGGCGCTTTACCATGATCCGTTGGGCAAGTCCGAAATTGTGATTTCGGAGCCACAATGGTTGTGGGCCCACGGATGGCTGTATCCCTGAACCATTGAGGGTCACACAAGTACTGGATTCATGATTCCCGCACGGAAACTGAGCTCAATGTGTTGAGCATAGGAGAACGATTTTAGGGAGTACGACTTCCTAAAAGTCAACAGGGGTCAAATTGCGATTTCCCAAAGTTGAGGGGCAAAACTGTCATTTTGGACTAGGTATCTGAAAAATTATTTTTCACATCATATTATTCAGTTTTGGAAACTGAGTCGATCGGTCCGATCTGATCGTCGATCGGAGTTATGATGAAACCGCAGTGATTTAAACGAATCGAATGTTCATATGGACCTGGGTGTGGCCCAAGTCCATTGGGCCGGTTCAAGCCCATGTACCAACTTTATTTAGTTAAGTTGGTTTAGGGCTTTAAACACAAGACTTACAACCTAACCCTAGCTCCTAGTGTTCGGCCGCCCCTCCTCCAAAACCTCACGTCGTCGCCGCCGGTCTCCACGTGCCACCGCCGGCCGCCGCCGTCCGCCGCCCCGTGATCGGACTTGTTTCGATCACCGCGACGAGGAGTTTTCATCCGTGCTGAATTCGTCAGTCCTTCTAGTGTAGGCTAATGAAGGAATCGTATTTCCGGTCGTGGACCTGATTGACGATCTACCGCCGCCTACAGTTTGAAGTGCTGGTTTCCTCGTGAAATTGGTCGGAGCCAGGCGCCTAGAAGCCAGCAAGGTAACGATTCGATAAACGCCCTATGAATGTTTATTGAATTGTATTGATGTATTGAACGTATCCCGGGGCAATTTTTAACTTCCGCTGCGCCCCCGGGAAACGGGATCCGGATCCGCCATTGTCGCCAACAGTGGTATCAGAGCTCAGGCTCGGATCCTTCAATACATAATTGTGCCATAATTGCATAGATCTCGAATTTTGAAGCAAAAATTTTTTGGCTCACCGGCCGCGGCGGCGCCGCGCATGGCGGCGCCCCCTCCCCCACGAGCACATGCGCGCGCGATTACAGCGCGCTTGCCGCGCTTGGCAGCCGAGAGTTGGCCGCTGTTTCGCACATGGTTGCGTGAAGATCGGTCGACCACAGGCTGCTGCTCCGCGCACTGGTTGCGCGATGGATGGGGCAGCAGGCGCGCTGCTATGCGCCGCGAATGGCGCGGCGTTGCCGCACAAGTTGCTGCGGCGTGCGGCAGGCTGCCGCACGCTATGCGTTGCTGGCGGCCGTCGTCCGGCGTCTCTCCGGCAGCGTTGCGACGGCTATTTTCTTCTAGGTTTTGTTCGGGCCTGTCCCGGGCAGCTTATGAAGTTTTTGGACCAATATTCGATATTGGACCAATTTTGGTCGATTTGAAATTTTTGAGATTTTGGGCCTAAAATTGTTTTAAGCCCAATATGATGCAATTAAAATTGTAAAATATGATTTTAGTTATGAAATATGATTTTATAATTAAAATATGATTTTATCGACAAAATGCGATTTTATTATAAAATGCGATTTTATAATTAAATATGATTTTATGGGTAAATAATTTGATTATTTAAATTTATGCATATTGATTAGATTGATTGCATGTTTGGGATGATCGAGAGCCGTGCCCAATGTGTTAGGTGTATGCTTTAGGTTTTGCGATTTCGGTTGTAAATATTGTTGATTTATCATTTAAAGTGGGTCTGTTTGTGGCCCGTTCCCACCCCTTTAAAATTGTATCCCTTACTTGTCATGGAAATTTAAATATAAATTACTAGATTTAGTGGGAGGACATCTGAAGACGGTGGAGATGACGATCAAAGATATTGAAGACCGAAGATCTGTAAAATCGGAAGCAATTGTAATAGGATTGCATTGCATATTGCATTTCACCTAGGACTGGACCCAGGTCCGTGATTGGCAACCACGGACCGCATAGCTCTCGCGATCGATCAAAGTTGTATTATATATATTCAATATATGTTGAATCCGCATGTTTTAAATTTGATTTAAAATT
>KV019693.1:0-15758 GCA_001598015.1 Dorcoceras hygrometricum | reverse complement strand
AGCAGCAGCCGCCGCCCTCTACCTACTCCTGTTCATCATAGTGAAGGAACTGGTGATGCTGTGAGATTAACGGAGCCTACACAGGCAGATATTGACAATGCAAACAGAGCAATTCTGGAGAGAATGAGGAATGAGGATTCTTTGCGTGCTGAAAGAGAAAGAGACAGGGCAAGGAGAGAAAGAAGGCTGAGTAGGAGTGGAGCATATAAGAGGAGAAGAGGTTATTAGTCAAGATAGAACTTGTACAAATCTTTTGTACTTGTACTTAATCTTCAATCAATGGAATTCTTGCGTTCTAACAGTCCGTTGTGCAATTTATTTTTACTTATTTATTTATCTCGGCTGCTAGGTTTTGTCATCACCAAAAAGGGAGAAATTGTTAGGATAAAATTTATTAGTTTTTGATGATAACAAAATAAGTCAAGAAATACAGACGTTGATAACAGTAAGAAAGGATCCAGACGACAGGGTTGTTGGTGATATTCAGACGAAGGGAACAGTGCATCAGACGCAAGTATTTGAGTATTAGTGTCTGCAAAACGACAGCGTTTGAATAAGTCAAAACGACAGCGTATTGGAATCAGTCAACCAGACGAGAGCTACAGTAATTTGTTGAACCAGTCGCAGGACAGGGCTTTGGAACCAGACACAAGCTACAGTGCTTTAGAAACAGTCGCAGTCTACAGTGGATTACAGAACCAGACGCAAGATATAGTAATCCAGATGCAAGCTACAGTGCTTTATAAACAGTCGCAGGCTACAGTGGATTACAGAACCAGATGCAAGATATAGTAATCCAGACGCAAGCTACAGTAAAGAGTTTGACTAGTCGTTGGGTAATCCAGACGCAGTTACGTGGCTTTATCAGTTGATGGTTTGTAGAACCAGACGAGAGCTACAGTGTTATATTTAACCAGTCGAGGGTTTTTAGCAAAACAATGTCGTATGGATAAGTTAAAACGTCAGCGTTTTAACTAACCAGTCGTTGGATTTAATAAAGAACCTGTCGCTAGAAAAACGCACATGGTATAAAGGAAACCAGTCGGTTCATTCATTTAAACATTTTCCAGTCGCAACATTGCAAACGACGAAGGAAGTTGGAGCTAGTTAAGATAAAGAATTCTAGGCGCAAGTTCAAATTGATTCAAATACGATTGTATACTCAAAATGGAAAAGATATGTAGAATCGTACAATTGCCTGGAATTGAGGAGACAGCGTATGTACTATTTTGGGTAAATAGTACGATGTATAGAGGCCGTTTTTTAATGTTTGCACAAAAATGGTATACGACAAATTGGCTCTATCAATGGGAAATTTACCTTTTAGTGGAGCAGGTTTTACGGCGTACAATTTTCACAGAGATTCAAACGGGATTATTTTCCTTTGAAGCATTTATGACCGTTGGACGAAGCCTATAAATACCTGAAGCTGGATTGAAGAAATAACGATCATCATTATCATCGCGGTCACGCTGTCAAAATACTCCCAGAGCTTTCTATCTGTTGAATATATTCAAAAAGCTCACAAGACTCGAAGAAAATTACTGTTGATATTCATAGATAAACATTCGAGTCTATTCTCTGGTTCAATCTTTTGAATCGAGTTTCTGTGTTTAGAAACCAGAGAAAATTTACAGTACTCATAGCATTGTATTCATTGTTAAATCATTTGAGTCTGTAACAAACGGGCTTCTCAAAAAGCCGTTTGAAAATATTGATAAGTGTTGTAAACCAGCAGCTGCGTCTGCGTGGATTGTTGTGGAGATACTAGGAGTTCATACAAGTCAGGCTTGTGTGATCGGGTGTGTGCAGAAGGCCTGTAAATATCAAATCTTCTAGTGATACCTTCCGAGGAGGAATAAGGGGAGACGTAGGATATTAATATCCGAACTTCCAGAAACAAATCCCTGAACTCTTATCTTTTATATTCTGCACTTTATTTATTGTTTATCTGTTCACAAATCGATCGGCTTCTTTCCGCACTATTTTAGTTAGCCGAGAGATTTGCATTAAACTAAGATCCTTAAGTCTGGTAACTCTGACTTAAGTTAAGCAGTGCTTGTAAAACATTTTAAAAGAATTTCGAAAATCCAAAATCGAAAGGAGTTCATTCAACCCCCCCTTCTGAACTCCTATACGCATGTTGATCCTATTTCTGGGACCATCATACCATTAGCTACCACCCAGGAAAATCCAACGTGGTGGCAGATGCTCTTAGCAAGAAGTCGATAGGAGTGACCCAGATCACAGCTCAGGCCTTAGCATATGAGATTGAGAATTTTGGGCTAGATCTGGTGCCCTGTCATAGTACTGTAGCCCTACCTGTCCTCACCATTCAGTCTTCGTTGATAGACCAGATTAGAGAGGGTCAGTCGAGAGATGAACAACTGAAGAAGTGGGTGAAACAAGATGAAGAGAGAGGAGTAAGTCTCTATACCTCAGTTGGAGGAGTTGTTAGATATCAAGGCAGATTATGGGCTCCTAACATGGACAACTTGAGATCTGATCTCATGACAGAAGCTCATACAGCCCCATACTCAGTACACTCAAGGAGTACCAAGATGTATAAAGATCTTCAGAAGATGCATTGGTGGCCAGGCATGAAACGCGATATTGCTAGATTTGTTTCAGAATGCTTAACCTGTCAGCTGGTCAAAGCTGAGCATCAGAGACTAGCTGGGATGCTAAAACCCCTGCCAATACCAGAATGGAAGTGAGAGAGTATTTCAATGGATTTTGTAGTTGGTCTACCCAAAACGGTTCAAGGATACAATTCTGTTTGGGTTATAGTAGATCGACTCATCAAATCTACTCACTTCTTACCAGTCAAGATGACTTATGTGAGCAAATACGCTAAGATGTATATAAGAGAAATAGTAAGACTTCATGGTATTCCAGTTTCGATCGTATCTTACAGAGATCCAAGGTTTACGCCAGCTTTCTGGAAGAGTCTTCACAGAGCTTTGGGTACTAAGTTGACCTTTAGCACAACCTTTCACCCCCAGACAGATGGTCAATCAGAAAGGGTGATTCAGATTCTAGAAGATCTACTCAGGGCTTGTATCATCGATTTTTTAGAGAGTTGGGATTTGAAGCTGCCACTGGTAGAATTTACGTATAATAATAGCTTCCAAGCTTCAATCCAGATGGCCCCATATGAAACTCTCTATGGTCAAAGATGCAGAACACCCCTCCATTGGGATGATGTAGGTGAAAGAGCTGGAGCAAACAGCTGAAGCTGTTAGGAAAATAAGGGAGCGGGTGAGAGCAGCTCAAGGCAGACAGAAGAGTTATACTGATAATAGACGTCGAGAGTTGAGTTTTGAAACTGGTGACCAAGTGCTCTTGAAAGTAGCTCCGATGAAAGGAGTGATGCGTTTTGGGAAGAAAGGAAAGCTGAGTCCAAGATATATTGGTCCTTATGAAATTTTGGGCAAAGTAGGAACAATGGCTTATCAATTAGCACTGCACCCACATCTGTCTTCAGTGCACAGCGTGTTCCATGTATCAGCTTTAAGAAAATATGTTCCCAACCCGTCGCATGTGCTGAGTTATGAACCAATCCATCTTTCACCAGATCTAAGTTATGAAGAATGACCTGAGAGAATCTTCTTAGAGAGAATAGGAAGTTGAGGAATCGTACCATTCCAATGATTAAAGTGCAGTAGTCTAACCAATCAGAGCGAGAAGCTACGTGGGAGACCGAAGCTGATATGCATAGTCTTTACCCAGAGCTGTTTGGTAAGTAAATTTCAAGGACGAAATTTCAGTAAGGAGAGTAGAGTTGTAGCGCCCCAAAATCCATAGGACCACAATATTAACCTTTTTATTTTAAAGGCTGTTTTGAGCATCCATATTTCAGCTCAAGTTAGTTTTATTTATTTAAGCTGATTTCTTCCTTTCAGCTTCGAGCATGATTCAGAAGGTTTCCGGTCAGATTTTGCCCCAAGCACAACTCGAGCTGATTCAGATTTCAATTCGAAAATAAAATGCTTAAATTAAGCTAACCATGCCTTATCATTGTACTCTCACCTAATATAAATCATTCTCCCGTATAATATGATTTTACGTGAGTTAGAAGATCATTTTTCTTGCCAAGAAAAATCTTTAGTTCTCTCAAATTTTAAGGAGCTCGTCGTGAGTGTTTGAGATGATCTCTTGCCGAGACCAGCTGTTCTTCGTGATTTCCAGTATAAGGAAAGTAAAGCTGATTCTTTTCTATACCATGAAAATATATATATATATATATATATCGTTCCTTTCAGTTCTGTGATTGCTTGCCTATTTTACGCCCTAGTCTTAGCTGATGTTCATGCTCTTACTTGATTTAAAATGCATGTTTCGGGGTCACAGAGTTGAATTCTGTTTTTAAAACTCTCCAACATGTTTAGTGAGATTATTGTTGTTTTAAAACACTGAGAAATACAGACTCAAGTTTATTGTATGATTATGAACTCCTTCGTTCTGGTGTATGGTGGCGTTTGGACCTGACTCCAAGTTAATCGGCGATGCTAGTAGAATCCGGATTTTGTAATGGTTAGATAAGCGGAGCTGGTATATTTGGGTGTCTTCCGTGATGCTGCAATACTATTCGTATGACCAAATCTGTTTCACGCTAGCAGTACTATTACTATAGCCAAATCTGTTTCACGCTAGCGGTACTATTCATATGGCAAAATCTGTTTCACGCTAGCGGTACTATTCATATGGCCAAATCTGTTTCACGCTAGAGGTACTATTTATATAGGCAAATCTGTTTCACGCTAGCGGTACTATTCATATGGCCATATCTGTTTCACGCTAGCCGTACTATTCCTATAGCCAAATCTGTTTCGCGCTAGCGGTAGTATTCATATAGCTAAAACTGTTTATCACGTCTGAGATATGTATTCTTTAGACAAAGCTTTATGCTCAGTGCAACGTATTATTTGAAGAGAAATGAGTTTTAAAAGAAGCGAACCTCGATGTTTGGTGATCCGATTTTCGATCAAATACTTTGTTTAAAGGAAGTTTGTTCAGTGTTAAAGGATTTATGGCATAGAAAACAGACGGTCAAAGATGGAAGGGTGAGATAGATGTCGAAGGAATTAGTTGCCCCTTCATATTGTTATGGGCGAAGTTTCGCCATATTGTTACTGAATTCAAATGTAGCTTGATCAAGCGATATTGGACCTAAGGAGAATGGAGGGACAAGATGGTCATGTTTCCACCATGGCTAATCAGGAAAAGAATGAGAAATCTACTGAAGTAGTCGTGACAGGGCTTGGTAACCAGGAAGAATCGATGGACAAGAGTCCAGCTGATAATAATTTTACCACCGCTGATCAGGACGAGCATGTGGAGACAACTCCAGCGGTGGAGAGAAAAGCTGTTGATACGTCCACAGCTGGTGGTCCAGAAACCTTTGTGGGGCAAAATCCAGAATTGGAGGGACGGGTTGATTGTGAGACCCGGAAGATTTGTGGATTAATTAAGTTAATTAATCGGGTTTTGGACTGACCAGATTTGGCGTGAACAGATCTGGGATGGAGTCAACTCTGAGCTGGTATGCTTGGTGAATGTATCGGATTTCTATATTTGTATTTAGAACAGCTCTGGATAGTTGTAGAGTTCTACGGGGTAGTAATCAGATTTTGAGAGTTGAGAAGTACTGGTTGGTAACTTCGGTTTCAGTGCTGGTCGATTTTACATTGAATTAGTGGTGAAATCTGGTTGTCGCAAGTATTCGAGATGTGCTAGTTGTGTTGACGCAGCGGCGGATCCGGATCCCGCTCCCGGGACGCAGCGGAAGAATTAAAATTTGGAGCCCGGGAACAGTCAATACACCTACATTATAATTAAAAACATTCATGGAATATTTAGAATATACCTTGCTGGCGTCTAGGCGCCTGGATCCGACCAATTCCACGGGGAAATTGGTACTTCAACGGTTGAATAGCTACGATCTCATAATCCGATGCACGACCGGAATCTCAATTCCTTCGCCGGTCTGAACTAGAAAACCGATGAAAGTTTCACGGACGGAATCTCTTCGCCCAAATGGTCGGAATAAATTCCGACGACGGCGGCGGGCGGCGAGGGGAGGAGAGGAAGGGAGAAAATATTAGCTGAGAAGCTTTTTGGTGTGTTTCAAATGAATAACCCAAGGCCCCTATTTATTATTTTTCATGGGCTCAAACCAAGTTAATGGGCCTCGGCCAGGTGTACATTGGTTTCAAATCTATCGCTGTGGCTTCATCATAATCCCGATCAACGATCAGATCGGATCGATCTACACAGTTTACAAAAGTGAACATTATGATGAGAAAACAATTTTTCGGACCACCTAATCCAAATAGCAGTTAGGCCCCTATAAGCTTTAAGGATAGTCAAACTAGTCCAAGCTTAAGGAAATTGCATTTCCACCCTGTTTAATTTTAGGATGTCACACTTCCATCCTTCCTCCTACTATACTCAAAAATTGAGCTTAATTTCCGTACGGGAATTGAGAAACCAGTACGTATGTGACCCTCAATGGTTCAGGGATCTAGCTAGCCGTGGGCTCACAACATTTGTGACTCCGAAACCACATTTTCATACTAACCCATCGGATCATGGTAAAGTGTCTAGCAACATCGCCCCATGATCCCATAGGTATCATTGATAGTTCCTGCAAGAACCAGTCGGTCATGGTTAGCATACAGTACGGTCCTTTCAACACAAATATCCCGATCAGATCAACGACCATTGGTAAATCGAGAGTCTCCAGAGATCCAATAACCATGCATATATCTTGGAGATCAAATAGTGACATCACATGTGTTACTAGGTAAACTCATTTACATAAAATACATCTAGTACTCTGGCCAGAGATTTGTCACACTATTATCTCCTCAGATAGCATAGGATATCCACGCACAAGGGCTAGCGGTGAATCCTCGACAACGAAGCATCGACTCCTACATGCATCGGGACCTTACCCAACCCCGCCACCTGATGACCCCAACTGAGTCGGTAAACGGGTGGCGTCAAAGTGAGGCACCTATCATGTAGAGTCTCAATGACGTTTCGAGTAATGAGGGCTAATCTGTACAACCAAGACCTCGGAATTAATCCACTCAACAAATGGTAACCACTTGGAAAGTCCGAACGAGGGTAGTTCGATAGATCACCAGGTCACTACCCATCTGCATGCTCAGAACATCACTATGTTCCCTACCAATGAAACGTGGTACTTCACATCGCAGATGCTAGTCTCAAGCTCGGGCGGCCCTTATCCTCTTTTGGACGGCCCAATTGACTAGGAACAAGTTTAGAATACACAGTGACTATTAGATGCCCACTAGCACATTTAACATACACTATAGTGCATTCAAGGTCTTCATCCAACAATTGTAATCATAATTTCCTCAGTATATTTTGGATCTTTGGTGAGACCTAGGTTCCTTTGCTTGCACAACGGCACCTGTGTTGTCACAGTACATCGGGACTAGACCAACTCCTTCAGGGATTACGTTCAAATCTTGGACGAAATTCCTTATCCAAACCGCCTCTTTAGCAACAGCTGATGCTACGATGTACTCAGCCTCAGTGGTTGAATCCGCGATGGTGCCTTGTTTGGAACTCTTATAAGAGACAGCACCACCATTGAGCATGAATACAAATCTAGAGGTCGAATTTGAATCGTCCACAGCGCATTGGAAGCTAGAATCAGTGTAGCCTTCCAATTTTAGTTCACCACCCCCATAGACCATGAACATATTCTTAGTCCTTTGTAAGTACTTAAGAATATCTTTCACGGCCTTCCAATGCATTTGGCCGGGATTTTCATCAGTATTTGGACACATAGACTTAGATAGAGTGACCTTGTGGCACATAGGCAGGTTTCCTCTCTTGGACTCTTCCATTGAGAACCGCTTAAGTATGGTATCGATGTAGGTTTCTTGGGTGAGTCCGAGCATACTTTTTGATCTATCTCTATAGATATGTATTCCTAAAATATGGGATGCTTCACCCATGTCCTTCATCGAGTATCTACTAGACAACCATAATTTAGTTGACTGCAGCATTCCTACGTCATTCCCAATGAGCAGAATGTCATCAATATAAAGTACAAGGAATGTCATAGCATTCTTAACTACCTTTTTATACACACATGGCTCCTCGGGATTCTTGATGAAACCAAATTCTTTAATTGTTTCATCAAATCTCAGGTTCCAACTTCTCGAAGCTTGTTTGAGACCGTAGATCGATCTTTGAAGTTTGCATACTTTATGCTCACTTACTATAGATGTGAAACCCTCAGGCTGCGTCATATAGATCTCTTCATTAATATTTCCATTAAGGAACGTAGTTTTCACATCCATTTGCCATATCTCATAGTCGTACCATGCGTCTATGGCTAGTAGGATTCTAATTGACTTGAACATTGCGACTGGTGAAAAGGTTTCATCAAAGTCAACACCTTGTATTTGAGTGTAACCTTTCGCGACCAGTCGCGCCTTGTAGGTCAATAACTTACCATCAAGTTTTCTCTTGTATATCCATTTGCACCCAATAGGAACTATTCCTTCGGGAGGATTCACGAGAGTCCAGACTTGGTTTGAATGCATTGAGTCAATCTCAGATTGCATTTCTTCAAGCCACAAATTATAATCAGCATCGGAAATTGCCTCCTTGAAGGTTCTTGGATCACATTCAACATTTTGATCACTTTGATCATCTTCAAGGAGGAAACCATATCTAACAGGAGCCCTAGGAACCATTTCAGATCTCCTAGGTGTGTCCATATCAAGGATTGGCTCTTGAGGTGCGGGAGATTCACTTGGTTCTTTAGTTGGTTCTTGAACCTCTTCAAGTTCTACTATCTTGCCTTTTCTATCAAGTAGAAATTCCCTTTCCAGAAAGATCGCATTTATAGAAATAAACACTTTTGTTTCATTTGGATAGTAGAAGCAATATCCAATAGAATTCTTTGGATACCCAATGAAGTAGCATAAGATGGATCTATTATCCAGCTTATCTCCCACTGTATGCTTCACGTAAGCAGGACATCCCCAAATCCTCAAGTTTGAGTACTGGGCGGCTTGCCCATCCGTATCTCATATGGAGTTTTATCCACTGCCTTGGTTTGGACATTGTTCAACAACATTACGGCCGTTTCAAGCGCATAGCCCCAAAATGAAGCAGGAAGTTCAGTCAAACTCATACCATGTCCATCAAGGTCCGATTACGACGCTCCGCTACACCGTTGAGCTGTGGTGTGGCCGGAGGGGTACACTGTGAGAGAATCCCATTCTCTTTAAGATAGTCTTGAAATTCGGCACTCAAGTATTCTCCACCTCGATCGGATCGAAGTGTTTTAATACTTTTTCCCAATTGATTTTCTACTTCAGCTTTGAATTCTTTAAACCTTTCAAAGGATTAAAGTTATGCCGGGTTCAAACTATCGTTTTCCTTTTTATTGTTGTTGTGTGTGTTTCCACATCACGAGTTGGAACTTCTCTCAATTTTAAGATGTATAGATCATTTTCACGTTCCCCAATTCCAATTAAACATTCATTCTTGTAAATATTGCAAATCGAATTGGCAAAATGACAAGAATATCCATCACTATCAAGCATAGAAACGGAAATGATGTTCTTTATTAATTCAGTAACAAATAAAATGTTTCTCAACAACAACTTGAAATTTGAAGAAAGAAATAAATAAACATCTCCTATAGCTTCGGCCGCAACCCTTGCTCCGTTGCCAAGCCTCAAGTGGGTCTCATCCTCTCTAAGACGTTGGCTTCTTGTCATTACCTGCAAGTCATTGCAGATATGAGATCCACATCCGGTATCAAGTACCCAAGAATTCGAGTTAAGAGACATTTATTTCAATGTAGAACATACCTTTCGCAGTTCGCAACTGCTCGTGGTAATCCTTACATTCCTCCTCCAATGCCCAGGCTTGTGGCAGTGGTGAAAAACATCCTCAGATTTGTTTGGCTTTGAAGTCCTTGCCTTGGGCTTCTTGGAGGGCTTTCCCTCCTTCGCAGGGGCAGAACGCTTCTTACCCTTGCGTTTGGTCCCCTTCTTCGCAGAGGAAGAAGAGCCCAAAAGGAGGATGAGCTTGTCCTTCTTTATGGTCCCCTCGAACATGACAAGCATGTTTACCACCTCTTCAAGAGTGGCCTCCAGCTTGTTCATGTTAAAGTGAACACAAAGGGGTCGAACGCAACAGGCAGGGAGAGGAGAAGAAGATCCACAGACAGCTCATGTGGAGGCGAGAGTTCAAGGCCCACTAACCTCTCCATAAGCCCAATCATACGGACCCCATGCTCGCGGACCGAAGTCCCCTCGCGCATGCGGCTTGTCATGAGCTCCTTGACAGTAGTGAATCGCTCAGTCCGAGAGTTCTCCCCATACAGCTCTTTGAGATGAAGGTATATGCCAGTAGCATACTCCATCTTCTCAAATCGTCGCTGCAATTCGTTGGACATAGATGCTGGCATATAACATCGTGCCTTAAGCTCATCATCCCACCATTTTTCCAGCTTCGTGAGCTCCTCAGGGCTGGAATTGGCAGGGGTTTCCTTCGGAGGGCTCTTCTCTAGCATGTAGAGAAGTTTCTCCGAAGCCAAGACAATCTTGAGGTTTCGAAGCCAATCTTGGTAGTTTAAGCCAGTGAACTTATTACTATCTAGTATAGAAGCAAGTGGATTTTTGATCGAAGACATAATGAAAGCAGTTTATACTGAAAGGAAAAACATATAGACATTACAGACTATTCATGAAAAACTCTAAGACATAAAACATGGTCATTTAGTTTTATGTTACCCTCCCATTATTTTAACGATTTCACCACCCTCTAATGAAATCGAGAAAGCAAGTTTCCTTAGTGGGTACACGGAGTCCAATCAATAAATCATGGTCCAGAATAATATCAGCCAACCATGACCCTCAAAAGGTAGAGCCCAATTGCAACAGGTGTAACCTCTATGTATTTACCTCACGTCCAGTAAGGGCCCAATAATATGACACCGATTACTATCACGTGTCAAGATGACCCATCAATGTTGTCGTTGTGTACGGTCCCCTTAATGTCCCCAATAATATGAGTCAAAGTTAAAGGGAGTTCCAACCAACTCACAGCAAGTGTCAATGACGTGTACAACTTTCCGGCACACAGAACCCCCCCCCCCCAATAATATGAGTCGGGCTATGTATGCAGGTAGCATCGACGTACATTCATTGTTGATGGAAGGTAGGAAATTTTAAACAATATTTGTGTTAGGACAAAATTTATTAGTTTTGGTGATAACAAAATAAGACAAGAATTTAACAGGAGATTATTTTCAGTCGACGTGGTGTATTTCAGCAGTTGGACTATTTGTTGGAATTCAACAGATGGTTTGCAATCAGTCGATGGTTTGATTTCAGCAGGTGTATTAGGTTCAAACGCAAGCATTTGAGAATTAGCGTGTTTTGCTAAGGATTGCAAAACGACAACGTTCGAAGTAGTCAAAACGACACCGTTCGAGTAAGTTGGAACGACGTCGTTGGAGTGCATATTTATATATCAGCAGTTGAACCAGTCAGGGTAATCAGCAGAAAGAGTTCTTGAAGAGAATCAGCAGTTGCATTAGAATATTCCGTTGGAGAATGCAAAACGACAGTGTTTAGATAAGTTGAAACGACGGCGTTTTGGGGTACCGCTAGGATTCAGCCGATGGAGTTTGCGCATAGCCAATCGCTGGTATTTCAGCAGATGTATTCTTTAAATCAGCAGACAGTTGGTAACTTCAATAGTTAATATATTTCAGCAGATGGCTACAGTGAACATTAACCAGCTGGTGATATTTGATGATAGCAAAACGATGTCGCTTGAATAAGTTGATACGACAACGTTTTGCCCTCGCACCAGAAAAATCAGTTGTTTGGTTTTACAAAGGACCAGTCGATGGAAAAACACACATGGGTCAGCAGTTGAATTCTATCAATTGTTTTTCCAGTCGCAGTATCATTATCAACAATGATGGAGTTAGAGCTGGTTATCAAAGTAATTTCAGGCGTAAGTTTAAATTGATTCAAATACGATCGTATACTCAAAATAGAAAAGATCATGAGGATCGTACTATTGCCTGGAATTAAGGAGACAAGGTAGGTACTATTTTGGGTAAATAGTACGATGTACAGAGGCCGTTTTTCATTGTTTACACAGAAATGGAAATACGACAAATTGGCTCTGTAAATGAGAAATTTACCTTGTAGTGGAGCAGTAATTACGGCGTTCTATTTGACAGTGATTCAAACGGGATGTATTTTCCTTTGAAGAATTTATGACCGTTGCAATCGAAGCCTATAAATACAAGAAGCTGGATTGAAGAAACGATCCTTCGCTATTATCATATTGCGGTCACGCAGTCAAAATCTCTATAGAGCTTACACTTCGTTGAAAGCATTCAAAAAGCTCAACCACTCGAAGAATCTTCATTCGTTGATATTCACTGTTACACCTTCGAGTTTCAATCTCTGGTTCAATCCTTGAATCGAGTTTCATTGTCTTAGAAACCAGAGATTTTACAGTACTCAAATAAGTGTATTCACTGTTGTATTTCATTGAGTCTGTAACGAACTGGCTTTGTGAAGCGGTTCGAAAAATATACAAGTATTGTAAACAATCAGCAGCTGCGTCTGCGTGTTAGATTGTGAAGGAGTTCATACAAGTGCTGCTTGTGTGATCGGTTGGTTGCAGAAGGCCTGTAATCAGCAAATCTTCTAGTGATACCTTCCGAGGAGGAAGAAAGGGAGACGTAGGATATTTATATCCGAACTTCCAGAAACAAACTCTAAACCCTCATCTTTTACATACTGCACTTATATATTGTGTTTATCTACTGTTTACAAGTCAATCGGTTTTATTCCGCACTTTTCAAGTTAATCGAGAAACTTGCATAAAATTGAGATACCTTAAGTCTGGTAACTCGGACTTAAGTTAAGCCGTGCTGCAAAACATTTTAAAAGATTTCAAAAATCGAAGGAGTTCATTCAACCCCCCCTCCCCCTTCTGAACTCCTATTTACTTATTGATCCTATTTCTGGGACCATCAAGTTTGCTCTGATTTGAGCACAAGGCCTGACAACAATTATTGGATAAAGACCTCGAATGCACTAAAGTTTATGTTATATGTGGTAGTGGATATGATGGCTATCATGAAACACATCTAATAGTCACTGTGTATTTTGGAACTGTTCCTAGTCAATTGGGCCGTCCAAAAGAGGATAAGGGCCGCCCGAGCATGAGACTAGCATCTGCAATGTGAAGTATCACGTTTCATTGGTAGAAAACATTGGGATGTTCTGATCATGCAGATGGATAGTGACCTGGTGATCTATCGAACTACCCTCGTTCGAACTTTCCAAGTGGTTATCATTTGTCGAGTGGATTAAGTCCGAGGTTTTGGTGGTATAGATTATTCCTTATTACTCGTCGTTATTGACACTCTACATGATAGATGCCTCACTTTGACCCGTTTATCGACTCAGTTGGGGTCATCAGGTGGCGGGGTTGGGTGAGGTCCCGATGCATGTAGGAGTCGAAGCTTCGTTGTCCAGGATTCACCGCTCGCCCTTGTGCGTGGATATCCTATGCTATCTGAGGAGATAATAGTGTGATAAATCTCTTGCCAGAGTACTGGATGTGTTTTGGGTAAATGGGTTAACTTAGTAACACATGCGATGTCACTATTTGATCTCCAAGATGTATGCATGATTATTGGATCTCTAGCGACTCTCGATTTACCAATGATCGTTGATCTGATCAGGATATTTGAATTGAATGAACAGTTCTGTACGCTAACCATGACCGACTGGTTCTTGCAGGCACTGTCAGTGATACCTAGGGGATCATGGGGTGATGTTGCTAGACGCTTTACCATGGTCCGATGGGTAGATCGGAAAATGTTTTTTCTGATTCACAATGAGTTGTGAGCCCACGACTAGCTGTATCCCTGAACCATTGAGGGTCACACAGTGTACTGGTTTACCAATTCCCATGCAGAAAAGGAATTGAGTTCAATTTGTTGAGTATAGTAGGAGGAATGATGGAAGTGTGACTTCCTAAATTAACTGATGGTGGAAATGAGATTTCCTTAAGTTTAGGGCTAGTATGACTATCCTTAAAGTTTATGAGGGCCTAACTGCTATTTTGGATTAGGTGGTCCGAAAAATTGTTTTCACATCATAATGCTCAGTTTTGTAAACTGTGTAGATCGGTCCAATCTGATCGTCGATCAGGATTATGATGAAGCCACAGCGATGGACTTGAAACCAATGTACACCTGGGCCTGGGCCCGACCCAAGCCCATTAACCAAGTTTAAGCCCATGGAATATCTATAAATAAGAGCCCTGGAGCACTCATTATTTCTGTACCAAAAGCTCTTCAGCTATTCTTCTTCCCTCTCCTCCTCCCGGCCGTCACCGCCCGTGCCGCCGTCGCACTGCCGCCCGCCGCCCGACGCCAACATCGTCGCACCTCGTTACACTTGATATGCTATAACTGTGATCGTCCAGGTCACTTTGCTGCTGATTGCAACAGACCCAGGAAAGATGACAGATACAGACGAGACAACAAGAAGGATGAGCGACACAAAAGAGAGGAGGAAGATGATGAAAGAACTGTTGATAGGTCCAAAGACAAGTCCAAGGACAAATTCAAAGAAAGATCAAAGGACCGGCGGATGAGGAATAACAGCAACAAGAGACCCAGCCGCAAGCATGACCGGAAAGTATTGGTTGCTGAGGAAAGCACCAAGAGCTGGGCAGACAGCGATTCAGAGTCATCCAGCAGCAGGTCATCTTCAAGTGACAGTGAACGGGAGGAAGTTCATTGTCTCATGGCTGACCAGATGGATGATGATGAGGTATTCGACTTTTCTAACGCTGAATTTACACGTGATGACCTTGTCACTGCACTAAATGACATGGTCAAAGAGTACAGGAAGCTTTCTCGCTCATTCGAGGAAGTGAAGGCTGAAAACATAAGTCTGCAAAATAGTTCGACTGAATCAAGTTCTGTTGAGCTTGAGGACGTTGACAGTTTAAAGACTGAGTTGAGTAGGCTAACAGCTGAGATGAGATGTTGAAAGATGAGACCAGTGAGCTCAAAGATGAAATTGAAACTTTGAAGCAAGTAGTGAACGCCTGGAATCATTCTTCTCGATCTCTTCATAAGCTGTACGAAAGCCAAAAACAAGCAAGTGATAGAACGGGCTTGGGTTTTAATAGCAGTGACAGCAATGAAGGAGAGACAAGTACTCAGTCACAGCCTGTGTATGACAAGTTCAATAAAATGGGCTTTGTCAAAGCTGGCATGATATATGATTGTTGCGAGTCAATACGATATGATGACCAGAACTCTTCTAAGTCAAGTCATGAAGGAAAAGATGGCATCGGCTATCAAAGGCCTGAGAGTTCCAAGCCCAGCTGGTTAAAGTGTTAGAGTAGATGCCCAACTAGCCAACTTGTGGCGTGTGGGTTTTGTTGACTCTTGTACAAACGATCTTTATATATGATATTCGCATTCTTTTATATGGCATTCTTTACTTTCATTATGTGTGTAATGATTTACAATTGTGTTGAGTAAAGACCTAGAATACACTAAAGCGTATGTTAGATGTGATAGTGGGTATGACGGCTATCATGAAACACATCAAATAGTCGCTGTGCATTCTGAACATGTTCCTAGTCGATTGGGCCGTCAAAATGAGGATAAGGCCGCCCGAGTTCGAGACTAG
>KV019691.1:11963-23875 GCA_001598015.1 Dorcoceras hygrometricum | reverse complement strand
ATGATCGCTTGACACTACAGAGTGTGTGTATAGAAGAGTGTGTGACACAAGAATTGAATAAAGTTATCTGTGCGTGCTTCACTTGTTGTGAGCTGCTTCAATATTAACTTCGCTTTTGCTTGTGAAGAGGTGGTTAACTTGTGTGTTAATCTCGTTGTAGTTCGTCACTGTGTGTTTTCGTCACTCTTCTCAGCTGTTCTTCTCTTCTATTTATACTCTTTGGATGCAACATTAATAAATGTAGCCAGTAGACACGTTGTATGCATCCAAATTGAATTTCCTGCGACGCCTTAAGTTCTTGTACGATGAAAGTACAACTCCATTAAATGCATTGCCCTTTTTGGCAACTCTGCACCGTCTGAACTCAATCTCTGTGTATCTGAATTTTGCTCAAAGTAGTTCCAACGACTACAAATCACTACAGAGATGTAAAACGTTTCATATCAGACTGTTCTTAGCTTGAACATTCCGAAGTTCAATTTGCAACGTTATCCAGTACTCTACTGGTCTCCCAATCTGGTTTCTGAACA
This sequence comes from Dorcoceras hygrometricum, assembly GCA_001598015.1. NCBI lineage: Eukaryota > Viridiplantae > Streptophyta > Magnoliopsida > Lamiales > Gesneriaceae > Dorcoceras > Dorcoceras hygrometricum. Next base: position 23,345 of record KV019691.1, on the reverse strand, counting down.
TTGAGCTGTTTTTCTTGATCGGGTTCTGAGTTTGATCAAATTTAATCTGTTTTTGAATATTCTTCTCATGTATTTGATCTATATTGATTTAGATATCATTCTTTGTATGCTTATATCTTCAGTACTAAACCACTCGTGAAGTCATTCTGCTTTGAGCTGGTTCGGCTTAACTGTTCTTTCAGCTGATTTGTTATTCTTCTTCTTACTCCAGCTGGTCTGTTCTCTTAACTGAAGACTACTGTTTTTCTGCTCTTCATCTCTATTTCTTTGAATTTTCTCAACTTGATTATCCTTGCCCGGCTAAGCATCTTAGGATTGGTATCAGCTTTTGATTTAGTCCCCAGCTGGTTTTTCCTAAACCAGCACATCTCAATATCTTGAGCTGGTTTGTCCTTGACCAGCTTGACCAAGATACCTTTGCTGGTTTGTCCTTACTCAGTGTATCTGAATATGCTGAGTTGATTTATCCTTAACCAGCTTGGCTTTTCTCCGATCTGGTTTCTTCGTCCAACAGTGTAAGCTTCGTCCAGATCTGGTGCCTTTGGTCTTGATTATCTCTCTTTTATTTTTCATCACCAAAACTTCTAAATTTGCTCTAACAATTTCCCCCTTTTTGGTGATGACAAAACTTTGGTCGGTGATATAATTTAGATCGCAACAAGAGATTTTTATTGAACAATTAAAAATGCAACTATGTACAAACAACTTAATCCTAAAAAAAACTGAGTCCATCCTTTCTCAAAACCATCGTCTCCTCTTATAGCCACTGCTTCCTTCTCCCCTTTTATATTTTGGTCCTTTGCCCCTAGTATTGCTTGGACCTTCTCCTTGTCTACTCGGTCCTTGCCCTCCTTCAGACCCACGGCTCTGTCCTCCGTCCCCCTTTTTGGCATCACGAGTCTCCTTAAGGTGATTAACCAATTCTACCAGCTGCATTTTAACAAAGTCAGGATCACTGGCAAACTGGTACTGCTGCTCCGCCAGCTGACGAACAAGGTTGGTCTCCAACGATGTTTGGGAGGAGGTTACGTTGGCGGCCACTGTTTCTATCGAATCATAAAAACCGCGCTTGTAGGTACCAAAGTCGTGCTTCATAAAAGCCTGAACATTCAGAAACTGCTGAGTCTAGAGATCCAAGCCTGGAATCCCCTTGAATCAATAGCTTGTACCATTGAGTCCATAGATTCCATCCGTGAATCCAAGGAAACAAAAACTTTTTTGACCGCTACGAGCTTAGTAACAGCATGAATAGTAGCTAGGGGACTGGATACAAAAACTTGCTGTGACTCCTCGTGGGAAGAATCTTCATTATTTTCTGAATCCAAAAAGTCTATCCGCTATTCTCTGCTTTCATTATATACAACAATCTATAAGTTATTTACAGGATCCTCGGTGTGAGTGGAAGGACTATCAGAAGAAGTAGAATTCGCACTAGAGCTAGGATTGGAGTCGATATAGAAACACATTCTTGCACTTTGGCCACTATGTATGGAAGGATGAAACCTAGAGGTTCGGGAACTAGAATGGTTTGGAGTATGTTGAGGCTGATCCTCTATCTCAGGAACTGGTTTTTCCTGTTGTCCATTCGAAAAACCTAACTGTACATTCTCTATATCCGCTATCTGTACAACAACCTGGTTAACTAACTGAATTTGTACATTTGGCTGGCTACCAGATTTCACCAAATCGATCAGCTTTCACCACAAAATCAGATTTCTCCTCCAAAAACTCCAAAATACGAAAACTTCCAGAATTGTTCTAAATGTGAAATCTGACCCGAAAATGCAAACGAAACCTTCAAACTGGAATCTGAACATCCAGAAATCCTTAAAAACCGATTAATCCAACAATTAATCTTTTATTAATTTTAGGTCTCACACAGCGTGCATGAATCTTCATCTGAGCTGGTCCCAGACGTAGATTTTGAGAAGCAATTTGACCCTCAGCCTCCACGAATGGCTGTTTAACTACCTTCGCTGCCTTTGATCTCTTTATCTTCTGTTCCACTTTTGGCTATTTAGCCTTCTTCTTTTTGCTGGCTGTCGGTTTCTTTTTCTTTTCAACATGTGTCCCCATTGGAATTTCCACAGGTTTGGTTATGATAGACTGACCACCCTCAGTACCACTCGCAGTGTCTTCTTTGTGTTTGTTGGTTTCACCAGTTGGTTTTACATCCAGATTTTTCTTGATATACGTTTGCACCGACTTTTTGGTTAACACCTTTTGAGGGTGTAGCTTGACTGATTCCTCAGGATCAGTCTTTACCAGTTTCTCCAATAAACCACAACCTGTACCACAAACCCTTGGGACTGTTTCTTAGGATTGTTTACCATGTTCACCAATACTTGAAACAACACTTGACTCCAGTTCACCCTCAATCCTGATGAGATTGCGACCATTAGATCAAACTTCTCACTTGTTACCACGTCAAATGATCCAGCCTTGGCACATAGCGCCTTTGCCACAATATTGTGTAGCAGTCAAAACTCAATCTTCATTTCACGTTTCGTACTGGGTGCACTAAATGGCACATCAGACCCAGAGAACCTGTTTCTCATTTATAACACAGTATCCTTTGGTACATCCAGGAAGCTTGTCGCCCCCTCTGTGGGTAACCCAAAAGCTTCAGCGAAGATCTCTTTCATCTTTCCAGTTTCCGATTGGCGACGAAACTTACAATGGTTCCTGCTATCACTCTTACGTTGGCAAAGAACTCAATCACAGCGGCCTCATATATGGAGCCGAATGCTGCCAAAAATCCTTCGAGCCTTGTTCCACCAGGGTTTGGAACATGTGGACCATCCCAGTGTGCTCCATAGCGAGCACAGATTCAAACTCAACCTGCAGAGCATTCACAAACAGAGAGGAAGCCATTTCTGATAGTAAAAGTTTGGAAATTTTGAGAAAATTCAAGGGATTTCACGAGAATGAAATTAGACTGTTTGCTATAGTGCTTGATTTGCGCGAAAATTTGGAAGACGTAAGGTAAAAAGGTAAAGTAAAGCGGTTTATGTACGAGCGGGAAGATAGAAAGGTTTTTCTGGACACGTGTCATCATCAGATTAAAACGACATTTGAAATTCCAGAATTGATGACCGTTCGATTTAAAATGAATTTTAAACGCTAACCCAATCTCCACCGTTCAATTTACTATATACCAGCACATAAAAAAATACCACAAACACCATAATAACATCATGCTGTACATGCCTCAAGCTGGACCAGATTGCATACCAGCTAGAAGACAAACAACAGACCTTTGAGTTATCTATTTGAGTTACGTTGTTCACCCTGAATGTATGCATGCAAAATATAATCATGACATATCCAAGAGACCTAAAATATTTCTAAAGTAAGAAAACTTAGCGTTCGGTAGATGCTTGGTGAAGATATCAGCTACTTGCTGATCCGTTGGTACATGCTCCACCCGAACATCTTTCTTTTGCACATGGTCTCGAATGAAATGATGGAGTATGTCGATGTGCTTGGTTTTGGAATGCAACACAAGGTTCTGAGTGATTGAAATTGCACTAGTGTTGTCGCAAAATATGGGTGCTTCCTGTGCATCAACACCATAGTCCCGAAGTTGTTGTTGAATCCATAGAATTTGAGAGCAACAACTTCTAGCTGCAAGGTTGTAACACCCCAGATTCAACGACTGCCCCACTGTACCAACACTGATCCTTTCAGCGTGTTTTGTCCTCACTCGCACGCACCCTGAGAAACTTCCCAGAGGGTCACCCATCCCAAAATTGTCCCAAGTCAAGCACGCTTAAATTTGGAATTCCTAAGTGATGAGCTCCCAAAAATAAGATGCACCTTGTTGGTATGGTAGTATCAATTAAATCTGATAAGCCTTCCTCAACTAACCTCCATTACATCTATAACTTTCCAGTCTCGTAATCCCTCTCATTCCGGTGTGGGATCGGTTCATTCATGTGCCACTTCGTCTTTAGAAGCCTGCCAGGAGTCGCTCATTGTCCGTGCAACCTCTTGGCACCGGCGATCACTCCCCACCCTCTTTTGAGCCCTGGACCTCACATATTGTAACGCCCCGAAATCCAGAATACGGGAGAATGAGTGCTTGACTAGGAGGAAAGTAATTTTAGATGATTACATGCCATTTTATGTGATTTATTTATGGTTTTATGCTGCATGGTATGCATGACTTGTTTTTCAGCCTGTTAGAGTTACGGACGCGTGGACGAGATTAGGGTCGACCGATTTGAAGAGATTTTTAAGTTATTAGATTTTTAAGAATAAATTTATTTTATTTTAAGCAACAATGTCAGAAAATGAGACTTTTATTAATATTTTTGAGGGGAACCCGTTCTATGCCTGGCCCCTTAATTCTAAACCCAAAAGCCTACTTAACTTTAAAATAACATTACCCTAAACATGAATTGGCCCATGACTTTAAAATTGAACTTTAAAAAGTTTATAAAACACTCACTCCTTTACTTTAAAATCAAGCATTAAAATTTTGACTAAATCAAAGTCTCATTGACCACAAGTTTGACTTAAAATTAATACATAATATTAGGTTCATAAAATCATTAAAAGTTTGACTTAGAATTTTGACTTAAAACATCTGACCTAAAATTCTTAAAATTGGACCTAAAACTTTAAAATTAAAATACCTGGTCCAGAAATAAAATAAATCGGACCAAACTTAAAATATTTTGACTCAACCTTCGACTAATCGACCCAGTCTGATTGAACCGACCCATCGGCCCAATCAAACCGGCCCATGCAACGCAACCCTAACCTAGCCGCCTACACCACCACGCGACCACGCCAACTTCTCCCTTTGACCGCCCTGCTCCGGCCGCCCATGGTCGGAGCACCACCGACTGGACCATCCCCAGGTCCAGTCGGTCCCTCTCAATCGAAACACGGCTCCCACTAAGGCTACAACCCCCACGACCATCGCATGCAAGTGGCCAATCGAGCGCAGCTCATCGCACACGATCGCACGCCTTGACCCTTGGCTCAACCGTGGTTGAGCCACCTTCTTCTCATCCATGGACTGCCACTAGACAGCATAGACTTGATCCTTAGCACCTTGAACAATCCATGACCAATGCAAGATAAGAAACGCATCAAACATGTAATGAAAAAAATGAAACGTGCATGGATCTCAAACGTTATGCATAGATCATGGTGAAGTGGCAGCATACAGGTGTGACATATAGGGATCCTGGCTCGAGGTCGGGTGAACCACACCACCATGTACGTTGGTTTATAGATTGATCAATCGACTATGGTCACACTTCAGGATACGACTCATATGTTTTTCATGTTATGTTATGTCATGCCTTATATGTTATATGTTATGCTATGATATGAAATGTATGAAGCAATGTTTTAAGATCATGCACGCATTCATGTTTTTAACGTTATTTATTACAAGTATGTGTTTGCATGCGATTTTATTAGTATGTACTTTGTTATGATATAATATAGAGCATGCTGAGCCTCTAGGCTCACTAGGATTAAACTGATGCAGGTGATGATCCTGCTGAGTTTACCCCGACTGGCGGTGAGGACCCCTGATTGCCAGCTGCAGCAGTACCCCCTGACCGCCCTTACGTTTGTGTGAGACCTGAATTTAGATATGAGATTTATTGTTGGATTAATCGGTTTTAAGAGTTCTGGAAGTTTTTGTAATTTTGGTATTTTGAGTTAGAAGATGGTGAAATCTGTCAGCAGATAGTTTTTTCGGTATTTCGTTGTGTTCGAAATCTGTTGACAGTGAGTTCCTGTAGCGGGCGCAATACGCTGTCGTTTAGCGTTTGATGAAATCTGTCAGCAGTTGGCATTTGAGCATTGCGTTTTGTTGGGAAGGATCTGCCAGCAGCAACGCTTACGTGGATTTCAGCAGAGAGCGCTAAGGAACTTTGAGAAACGGCGATGTTTTGGTGAGGTATCTGCTGGGTGATATCTGTTAGCAGCTAGTTCCTGTAGCGGGTGCAAATCGTCGTCGTTTGGATTAGTGGAGGCGACGTCGTTTTAGTTAGTTGAAACGCAGCGTTTTAAAGTGTTGAATCTGGTACCAGTCGTGAGGAGTATGTCGCGATATTTGAATCCAGTCGCTGGTTTTGGGTGACCAGCTGTTGGCAGCAATGATGACGTGGGTTATCGACGTCGTGTGGATAAGTTAATGCGACACCGTTTTGCTTAACGTTGTTTGAGAATTCAGTCGCTGGTTGAGTGAACAACTTTGTCGACTGGTGTTGGTGATATCTGCTAACTGCTTTTTAGTGCGAGACTTAAACGTCATCATTTAGATAAGTGGAGACGGCACCATTTTGGTGTTTAGCGCTAGAGTCTGTTGGAGCGCTTCGGGCAGATATGATGACGTGTCTAGAAGTCTCTGCGACGCCGTATTGTTTTAGCACTAGCGATTGCTGTTGCGAGCGTTTAGTTCATCAGATATGATGACGTGGGTTGCGCGACGTCGTATTGCCTTTGTATGGATTCTGTTGAAGCGTAGCATTTTGATCAGATATGCTGACGTGTCGGGAGCGACGTCGTTTTGATTAGCGCTCGTTGTCTTTGCGTTGCGGTTGCTGGCGTGAGCTTCGCACTGTTGAAGAAGCTGTTGGGTATCAGCTACGTACTGTTCTCGTTACTGTCGGCAGTTGCGATTGTTATGTTAGTGTCGGTGGATTTTTAATCAGGTTTGTCGCGTGTATATAAGCAGCAAGGCTTGGTATTTGTTCCATTTTTAATGAGATTCCATACTTAGCGATATTTTCTCCCGATTGTCGTTCTTCGTCTCGAACCCTCGTTCGATACTGTTTACCGTAACCTATTTCCCCGATTTCCCGTCGATTTCCTTCATTGTTTTGAGCTAGATTTACGGCGCTGAGTTCGTCCTGCTAAGAGCTTTCGATGTCTACCATTTTGGATTTTAGATCGACGTTTGGAAGAAGAGCGAAGGAGCTGCCGTTTCGTGTATCTTCGCAGATTCCAGTTAATAGTTACTCAGCTCTATTTGAGCTTATGGGTAAGTGATTTCTTGCTGTTTTAAGTTTAGTTCTGGTTGTGGAGCTTACGTTAGACGGTAGACCCAGACTTCAGTTGTTGACAGTAGGCGTAAATTGTAGAAGTTTGGATTTTAGCTGATTTTCCAGGTTCCTTAACAGATTCGAGCTTCTGGCATAGCTTTGTGGGGTTTTGCAGTTAGCCGTGAGGAAGAATAATCGAGCAGGTTGTTGGTACCATGCTTTGATGGAATCTGTTTGAGGTAGTTGCCTTTAAAGGTACGAATTGAGCTTATAATTCAGCTTTGAGATAGGCATGGGAATGTATTATGTGTGTTGTATAGCTGTGCTGAGTGTTTGTGTAGAGGCAAGCTGTGTATATTAATGTCTATTGGCTGAATTATCTGGTGTATGACCTGCTGATTTGGTTATCTGTTGAGTTGCTATGCATGCGATTATTTGAATGACTTTGTTGTGTGTTTACTGGCATTGCACGTACATGCATCATGTTGAGCATGATACTGCATCTGCATAGCATATTGAGCCATTGAATCCTTGATAGCAGTGGTATATTGATCTGTTGGAGCTCTTCTCTCGTGGTGCGGTGCGGTGTTGCATAACCACGATTGAGTGCATCTGGAGGGTGCGGTGAGCCGTTCTCATAGCCCTCAGTTGCAGTGACCTGGATAGAGGTTGGCGGGTAGTTGTGTTTCCACTAGCTATTCCGTGAAACCCGACGGGTGGTGCCCGCTCGTGTGTTGACAATGAGCCACTCTATTTTCCATGGGGTGCGATCGGGTAGCTTCCGAAGCCCGGTGATGTGTCACAGTTGTTGTTTCCTGTTCGTTTGGCCTTCCGGTTGTTACCGTTGATCTTTGTACCGCACATGCATTTTCACGACATGATATATTGCATGTTGTTTCTGATTTGTTGTGTTATGTTGCTCTTCGTACTGGGGTTTGACCCCGATGTCCTTCTGGGGCTGGTTGTTTTGTTTGCCTACTTGTTGTTCAGGTCTCCCAGGTTATTCCGCTGGTCTTGGTGTTGATCCAGCTGGAGGTGCCCCAGGTGGTGTTTAGAGTGTCCCAGTTAGCGTATAGCATATATGTATCAGTTCTATTAGCCGGGGAGTGTCCCGTGCTTTGTGTATTCAGTTGCTGTATTAGTTGACCGATACTTGTTTAATGCTGTACTGTTGTATTATGGCTTTTAGCGTTGTGTATTTCTACTAACTGGGATATTTTGACATATTGTGGTATTTTCAAATTATGTTTTCTTCGTCAGGCAAAAAGCGAAAAATTTTAGCCACTTTTTAAAATGTTTCCGCTATGTTTTACGTGATTTAACTCTTTGTTGTGCACGAGGCCTGACATTTTTGGTATCAGAGCTTAAACTGGGATAAGCTCCATTTCTTTGATCACATGTGAGTCTAGGCACAGTAGTGGTTTTTTTTTTGAGATGTGCTTGACTACTTGAATTACTTGCTTGTGTGCTTACCTTTGAGTGTCTTGTAGAGATGCCGCCTAGGAGAAGAGGTAGAGCTAGTAGACAAGTGGTGGTCGTTTCGAGGACTCTGGTTAGTGATAATAGAGAGGGTGCCCCCAAATCGAGTGTTCCTTTGGGATATAGTGAGAGTCAGTCTTCAGCCTTTCACTCTCTTGCTAGTGCTGTTAATAGAGCGGTTGATTTGATGGAGAGCCTTGTAGTTGGACAGACTCGAGTTCAGCAGTCAACAGGACAAAGCGTGGATCCTGTGCCATCTGGAACGTCGTCATCCCAGCCTTCTGTGGCACCGCAGTCTTTGAGTCATCCGAGGTTTAGACCTAGAGGAAGGCAATTTAAGAGATCCAGTTCAAGTTCTTCGAGTTCTGGTGGTTCTAGTGGAGCGAGGTCGACTACGGCTTTCTGTGGCCAGTGTGGGGGTAAGCATAAACCTTCTCAATGCGTTGGAGTGCGAGGCACTTGCAACAATTGTGGTCAGGTTGGGCACTTTGCTAGAGTGTGTCCTACTTGTGGTATTTTAAAATTAGGTTTTCTTAGTCAGGCCAAAAGCGAAAAATTTTAGCCACTTTTTAAAGTGCTTCCGCTATGTTTTACTTGATTTAACTCTGTGTTGTGCACGAGGACTGACATTTTTGGTATCAGAGCTTAAACTGTGATATGCTCGATTTTTTTGGTCACATGTGAGTCTAGGCACAGTATTTGTTCTTTGGTTTGTGCTTGACTACTTGAATTACTTGCTTGCGTGCTTACCTTTGAGTGTTTTGTAGAGATACCGCTTAGGAGTAGAGGTAGAGCTAGTAGGCAAGCGGTGGTTGATTCGAGGAATCCGGTTAGTGCTGATAGAGAGGATGCCTCTCAACCGAGTGTTCCTTTGGAATATAGTGAGAGTCAGTCTTCAACCAACTCAGGTGGATGCGACAACTGAGGAGCGAGATGATGTCTTGACCGGCGGAGGTTGTACAGGTAGTTTTACTTTACTTGTTAACTCTGTGTGAGTTTAGTTTGACGCGTGAGCATCGCACTAGTTGTGATTGTATTAAATTGTTTTGGTGGTGCGTGAGGGTTGTTTCCGCCCCATCTTGTTTGTGTGATGCCGTGTCTTTGTTTCCCCTGCCGGTAGATAAGTTGTCGTCCTGTGAGTGATGCTGAGTTAGCTTAGCAGGTTGTAAGCAAGTTCTGGTAAAGAAGTTGTTTGTTTTGGGAGTGTTTAGATTCCCTTTGTCGAGAGGATAGCTATTACCGGTGGTGATGCGACGTCCGAATTGCAGATTGGGATTGGTGATCTCCTTTGTTTGAGGGTTTCTTCCCTCATGTGTTTCAGTTGAAATCCTTCTGATTCCTTGTAATCTTTAGTACTGTGCGTATCCTCTTTGATTCCTTTTGTCCGGACATCATAATTGCGGTATTTTGAACTCCATTTTGTTTCTGCTGTTTGTGTTCCCAGCTGTTGAGTTGTTTTACGAGTTGCATGTATCCAGCTGTTGAACTCCGATTTGTATAATCGTGTCTTGTCATATCTTGTTCGACTCAACTGTTGTAGCCGTGCTTGTTGTTGCTGTTTGTTCTTTACCAGGATGCAAGGGCGAGCGGCGACACCGCACTCTCATCTCCCTGCTGGGATTTGTTAGCCACCATGTGCCGAGTGGTTAACTACCACAGATCATGGGTTGGGCAACGGCAGGTCGAGTAGTTTTGATGCATCTGGTAAACGGGTGTGGTGTATAGATGAGTGGGTGATTCTCATATCCCCGTACACACACCGTGGCTACATCTGTTTGTTGATCCTTGCCTCCGACTGTTGTTCAGCTTGGAGCTGTTGAGCTCCTGTGGACTCCCTGTTTCGGTCGTAGTCCCTTTCATTGCATTTTGTGAGGCATAGATGTATCTTGATTAGTGGAGACCCTGTTAGATGAGATGCCCCACCTTTGTCTTCGTGTTGGAGGCCGTTGTGTTTCCTTTGGAGATTTGGCGTGCATCTTTTAAGGTGGAGAGCGATTAGCGGTTTCTGTCTTCACTCAGTTCAGTTTGTCTGTGAGTTTAACGTCTGCCTGCACGAGAGAAGCTCGCTACTGATGATTTGTTTGAAGGATCATCCAGCAGTGCTAGTAGCGTTGAGTATATAAAATGCCTTCGAGCATTTGTTAGTTTTGTAGAGCTTCCTTGTTGGTTCCGAGTGTCAGTTTAGCGCGGGTAGTAAAAGTATGATTGTTGGATTGTCAATATCAGCCCATTTTGTCCTTGTGTTAAAGGATTATTCTAGGAAACTGGCAAGAGGATATGGTGGTGATCCATTAGCAAGATTGCCTAGTTTTCTGGTGTCTGTAGTGGCTGGTAAGTACTCTAAGCTTTTTGTTCCGAAGTTGGAAGAGTCTGTGGATGTTCTTGGGTCTCGAGGGACTGCGAGTTTATCGTTTTCCCGGATCAGATGCTTAAATCGAGAGACCATACCAAGGATTGGTAGAGTTTTTCTGTGGAATTCGTTGCCAAGTGAGGGTTGGTATAACCTTCTTCGAGATTTTGTACTGTGGGAAGTACAAATTTTGCTTAGAGACAAGAAGAAAGTGAAGAAATTAGTGGTTTTCCATCAGAGGTTGAGCAGTAGGTGGATGACCTAAGAGATCTGTTCTATTGAGAACAAGGGTGAGCGTGACCTTTTGACCAGATTGTGCTTTCTAAGTGCGGAATCTTGAACCTCTGCTTGTGAACCCTGTGTTTCTTGCGAATCTCTCCCTCTGAGATTACGCTGGATTTGAGAATTAGGATAGGTTAACTCTTAGATTCATCAGTTTGTTTGAGTGTTTTGGGATAAAATTGGATCTTCGGTGTGAAATTTGCGATTACCGGCTGTGTTGTTATAGACACGTGGGGTGTTTTTTTTGTCCAAGATGAG
>KV019691.1:0-10915 GCA_001598015.1 Dorcoceras hygrometricum | reverse complement strand
TGTGTGGAATTCGTTGCCAAGTGAGGTTTGGTATAACCTTCATTGAGATTTTGTACGGTGGGAAGTACAAATTTTGCTTAGCGACTAGAAGAAAGTGAGGAACTTAGTGGCTTTCATTAGAGGTTGTGTAGTAGGTGGATGACCTAAAAGATCTGGTTTCATCGAGCGCAAAGGGTGAGCGTGACCTTTTGACCAGATTTTGATTTTAAGCGTGGAATTTTGAACCTCAGTTGTGAACCAGGTGCTTCTTGTGGTTCTCCTTCTTGGTTTACGCTGAATTTGAGATTGAAGGGTAGGTTAGCTCTTAGATTCATCAGTTTGTTTGAGTGTTTTGGGATAAAATTGGATCTTCGGTTAGCAATTTACGATTTACGGCTATGTTGTTATAGACCCGTGGAGTGTTTTATGTGTCCAAGTCGAGAGAATTGCGAATCAGATCTTTCTTTATGATAAATACTGATGGAATGAGCAGGACTGGACCCTAAATCAGACTGTTTGGCCAGTGATAATTTTAGTTAGAAGGGAGGAATGGTTATAGATTGTTACCTTATCTGGGTTGCATTGCAGAGGGAATGGACATGTAAGAAGAAGGAATGTTGAGAGACAGAACTATGATGAGTGGAGCGTGCCCTCATCCTCTTTGGAACGGTCTTTCATTCTTGCGTTTTGTTTCCTTCAGATTCAAGTTTCGTCCTTACCCAGTTGGTAACTGGTTCTTTTTGTCGAACCCTTTTAAACAGTGCGCGTTGTGACTTGGGCTTTGATTTTCAGCTGTTGTCGGCATAGCAGTGCAGTTGCAATGAGCTCCTCGCTATGTTTGATCTTTTGGAGATCATAGTAAGGTTTGTTTCTGTTTTAAGCTGGCAGTGCCATCATGAATTCTTTTCTTTGCACGGCGTGTTTATGTTGGGGAAGTGAACCAAACTCTCGTATATGCTACAAGTGTTGAGTCAGACTTCTTTAGCTAATTGCTCGTTGCTGTTTCTCAACAGTTGATTGTTGGTTGTTATGTTCCCATATCATGAACTCTCGGTTAGTAGCCTTTGGGTTGTGAGTGGAGTGCCTTTGATTGTTTTGTGTGTAGCTTAACTTTCCAGAGTTGTTGTTTGATTTCGAGGACGAAATCTTTTAAGGTGGAGAGAAATGTGAGACCTAAATTTAGATATGAGATTTATTGTTGGATTAATCGGTTTTAAGAGTTCTGGAAGTTTTTGTAATTTTGGTATTTTGAGTTAGAAGATGGTGAAGTCTGTCAGCAGATAGTGTTTTCGGTATTTCGTTGTGTTCGAAATCTGTTGACAGCGAGTTCTTAGCGGGCGCAATACGCTGTCGTTTAGCGTTTGATGAAATCTGTCAGCAGTTGGCATTTGAGCGTTGCGTTGTGTTGGGAAGGATCTGCCAGCAGCAACACTTACGTGAATTTCAGCAGATAGCGCTAAGGAACTTTGAGAAACGGCGACGTTTTGGTGAGGTATCTGCTGGGTGATATCTGTTAGCAGCTAGTTCCTGTAGCGGGTGCAAAACGTGTCGTTTGGATTAGTGGAGGCGACGTCGTTTTAGTTAGTTGAAACGCAGCGTTTTTAAGTGTTGAATCTGGTACCAGTCGTGAGGAGTATGTCGCGATATCTGAATCCAATCGCCTGGTTTTGGGTGACCAGCTGTTGGCAGCAATGATGACGTGGGTTATGCGACGTCGTGTGGATAAGTTAATGCGACGCCGTTTTGCTTAACTTTGTTTGAGAATTCAGTCGCTGGTTGAGTGAACAGCGTTGTCGACTGGTTTTGTTGGTAATATCTGCTAACAGCTTTGTAGTGCGAGACTTAAAAGTCATCGTTTAGATAAGTGGAGACGGCACCGTTTTGGTGTTTAGCGCTAGAGTCTGTTGGAGCGCTTCGGGAAGATATGATGACGTGTCTAGAAGTCTCTGCGACGCCGTATTGTTTTAGCGCTAGCGATTGCTGTTGCGAGCATTTAGTTCATCGGATATGATGACGTGGGTTGCGTGACGTCGTATTGGCTTTGTATGGATTCTGTTGAAGCGTAGCGCTTTGATCAGATATGCTGACGTGTCGGGAGCGACGTCGTTTTGATTACCGATCGTTGTCTTTGCGTTGCGGTTGCTGGCGTGAGCTTCGCACTGTTGAAGAAGCTGTTGGATATCAGCTACGTACTGTTCCCGTTACTGTCGGCAGTTGTGATTGTTATGTTAGTGTCGGTGGATTTTTAATCAGGTTTCTCGCGTGTATATAAGCAGCAAGTCTTGGTCTTTGTTCCATTTTTAATGAGATTCCATACTTAGAGATATTTCCTCCCGATTTTCGTTCTTCGTCTCGAACCCTCGTTCGATACTGTTCACCGTAACCTATTTCCCCGATTTCCCATCGATTTCCTTCGTTGTTTTGAGCTATATTTACGGCGTTGAGTTCGTCCTGCTAAGAGCTTTCGATTTCTACCATTTTGGATTTTAGATCGACGTTTGGATGAAGAGCGAAGGAGCTGCCGTTTCGTGTATCTTCACAGATTCCAGTCAATAGTTCCTCAGCTCTATTTGAGCTTCTGGGTAAGTGATTTCTTGCCGTTTTAAGTTTAGTTCTGGTTGTGGAGCTTACGTTAGACGGTAGACCCAGACTTCAGTTGTTGACAGTAGGCGTAAATTGTAGAAGTTTGGATTTTAGCTGATTTGCCAGGTTCCTTAACAGATTCGAGCTTCTGGCATAGCTTTGTGGGGTTTGCAGTTAGCCGTGAGGAAGCATAATCGAGCAGGTTGTTGGTACCGTGCTTTGATGTAATTTGTTTGAGGTAGTTGCCTTGAAAGGTACGAATTGAGCTTATAATTCAGCTTTGAGATAGGCATGGGAATGTATTATGTGTGTTGTATAGCTGTGCTGAGTGTTTGTGTAGAGGCAAGCTGTGTATATTATGCATGTCTATTGGCTGAACTATCCGGTGCGTTACCTGATGTTTGGTGATCTGTTGAATTGCTATGCATGCGATTATTTGAATGCTTGGTTGTGTTTTCTGGCATTACACGTATATACATCATGTTGAGCATGATACTGCATCTGCATAGCATATTGAGCCATTGAATCCTTGATAGCAGTGGTATATTGCTCTGTTGGAGCTCTTCTCTCGTGGTGCAGTGCGGTGTTGCATAACCACGATTGAGTGCATCTGGAGGGTGCGGTGAGCCGTTCTCATAGCCCTCAGTTGCAGTTACCTGGATAGAGGTTGGTGGGTGGTTGTGTTTCCACTAGCTATTCCGTGCAACCCGGCGGGTGGCGCCCGCGCGTGTGTTGACGATGAGCCACTCTATTTTTCACGGGGTGCGATCGGGTAGCTTCCGAAGCCCGGTGATGTGTCACAGTTGTTGTTGCCTGTTTGTTTGGCCTTCCGGTTGTTACCGTTGATCTTTGTACCGCACATGCATTTTCACGACATGATACATTGCATGCTATTTCTGATTTGCTGTGTTATGTTGCTCTTCGTACTGGGGTTTGACCCCGATGTCCCTCTGGGGCTGGTTGTTTTGTTTGCCTTCTTGTTGTTCAGGTCTCCCAGGTTATTCCGCTGGTCTTGGTGTTGATCCAGCTGGAGGTGCCCCAGGTGGTGTTTAGAGTGTCCCAATTAGCGTATAGCATATATGTATCAGTTCTATTAGCCGGGGAGTGTCCCGTGCTTTGTGTATTCAGTTGCTGTATTAGTTGACTGATACTAATGCTGTACTATTGTATTATGGCTTTTAGCATTATGTATTTCTACTAACTGGGATATTTTGACATATTGTGGTATTTTAAAATTACTTCGTCAAGCCAAAAGCGAAAAATTTTAGCCACTTTTTAAAGTGCTTCCGCTATGTTTTACGTGATTTAACTTTTTGTTGTGCACGAGGCCTGACATGAATAAACTTTGCTCGCGCACGTCTCGCACGGTTGTGCACGCCACCACTGCCCCACCTGCGCGAACTGGTCGCGCAGGTGGCCACCCCCGTGCGCACACGTTGCGCACGGTGGCTGCACGCATGCGGGCGGTGCACCGCCCGTGCGGAGGTTCCGGGGCGGAGATGCGACAGCTGTTTTTGAATTTTAGGGTTTTTCCAGGCCTGTCCCGGCGGCCCGAGGGGTTTTTGGGCCAATACTTGATATTGGGTTTTTTGGTTGGACCAAAATTAAATTTTAAAAAATTTTGAGATATCGGACCTAAAATTGTTTTAAGCCCAAAATTGATGCAACTAAAATAACAAAATAAGATTTTATTTATAAAATATGATTTTATATTTAAAATATGATATTGTTGGATAAAATCAAATTTGATTTGATTATTTTATTTATGTCAATTAATTGAATAAATAATGTTTGGGATGATCGAGAGTCTTGCCCAATGTGTTAGGTGTATGCTAGGTTTTACATTTCTTGGTTGTAATATTGTTGAAATCATATCAAAGTGAGGCACTGGTTTATGGCCCGTTCCACCCTTTCAAAATATATCCCTATTTGTCATGGATATTTAAATGTAAATATTAGACTTAGTGGGAGGATAATTTTGAAGATGGTGGAGATGATGATCAAAGATATTGAAGATGAAGACATGTAAAACTTGAAGCTTATGTAATAGGATTGCATTTGCATACTGCATGTCACCTAGGATTGGACCTATACCCGTGCTTGGCAACCACGGATCACATAGCTCTCGATTATCGATCATCCCAATTATATATGTGATATATATATCTGTTGAATCCGCAAATTTTAAATTTGATTTAAAACAACCACGGATCGCATAGATCTCGCTATCGATCATCCCAATTATATATATGCGATTTATATCTGTTGAATCCGTATTTTTAAATGTGATTTAAAATTATTGAGACCTAATTTCAAATTAAAATCCCTCATTTTAAATTTGATTTAAAATTTATATCAAAATTAAATGTTTATTCGATAAACTAAGGGAATTTAAATTTTTTTTAAAATTTCCTACCTTCCATCAACAATGGGTGTACGTCGATGCTACCCGTATACATGGCCCGACTCATATTATTGAGGGGGTTATATATGCCAGAAAGCTGTACACGCCATTGACACTTGCTGGGAGTCGGTTGGAACTCCCTTTAACGTTGGCTCATATTATTGGGGACGTTAAGGGACCGTCCATCACGACTCAACATTGATGGGTCATCTTGACACGTGATAGTAATCGGCGTCATATTATTGGGCCCTTACTGGATGTGAGGTAAATACATGGAGGTTGCACCTGTTGCAATTGGACTCTACCTTTTGGGGGTCATGGTTGGCTGATATTATTCGGGACCATGATTTCTTGATTGGACTCTGTGTACCAACTAAGGAAACTTGCTTTCTCGATTTCATTAGAGGGTGGTGAAATCGTTAAAATAGTGGGAGGGTAATTCATAAAACTAAATGACCTTGTTTTATGTCTTAGCGCTTTTCATAAATAGTCTGTAATGCATGTCTGTCTTTCTTTTCAGTATAAAATGCTATTACAATGTCTTCAATAAAATCCACTTGCTGCTATACTGGATAGCAACAAGTTCACTGGTTTGAACTACCGAGATTGGCTTCGAAACCTCAAAATTGTTTTGGCTTCGGAGAAACTTCTATACACGCTAGAGAAGACACCTCCAAAGGAAGCCCCTGCCGATGCCAGTCCTGAGGAGCTGGCAAAGCTGGACAAATGATGGGACGACGAGCTTAAGGCACGGTGCTATGTGATAGCATCGATGTCAAATGAAATGCAATGGCGTTTTGAGAGACGGTGTATGCTGCTGACATACACCTTCATCTCAAAGAGTTGTATGGGGAGAACTCTCGGACTGAGAGGTTCACTATTATCAAGGAGATCATGACGAGCCACATGCGCGAGGGGACTTCGGTCCGCGAGCATGGGATCCATATGATTGGGCTCATTGAGAAGCTAGTGGGACTTGATATCACGCTTCCACATGAGTTGTCTGTGGATCTGATTCTCCTCTCCCTGCCTGCTGCGTTCGACGCCTTTGTGGTCAACTTCAACATGAACAAGCTGGAGGCCACCCTTGAAGAGGTGGTAAACATGCTTGTCGTGTTCGAGAGGACCATAAAGAAGGACAAGCCCGTCCTCCTTTTGGTATCTTCTTCCTCTGCTAAGAAGGGGCCCAATCGAAAGGGTAAGAAGCGTTCTGCCCCTGCGAAGGAGGGAATGTCCCCCAAGAAGCCAAAGGCAAGGGCTTCAAATCGGAGCAAATCTGAAGATGTTTGCCACCACTGCCAAAAACCTGGACACTGGAGGAGGAACTTCAAGGATTATCTCGAGCAGTTACGAACTTCAAAAGGTATGTTCTACATTAAAATAAATATGTCTCTTAACTCGACTTCTTGGGTACTTGATACCGGATGTGGATCTCATATCTGCAATGACTTGCAGATAATGACAAGAAGCCGACGTCTTAGGGAGGGTGATGCCCACTTGAGGCTTGGAAACGGAGCAAGGGTTGCGGCCAAAACTATCGGGGATGTTTATTTATTTCTTTCTTCAAATTTTAATTTGTTGTTGAGAAACGTTTTATTTGTTCCTAAATTAATAAAGAACATTATTTCCGTTTCTATGCTTGATAGTGATGGATATTCTTGTTTGATGAACGGTTCACCTTATTAGTGATTGAGCTAACCAGATTGGGCAAAGTTTACAACAACAGGGAGCTGGTCCTGAAAGTGATGCGTGCACTGCCAAAAGAATGGGATGTAAAGACAATGGTCATGCAAGAATCCAAGGACTTGAACAAGCTGGAGCTGCACGACTTGTTCGCTAATCTTAAGGCCTATGAATTCGAGCTGGAGACAAGAGAGGAATCTGAACCATCAACTTCTCAACCAACCAAAGCTCTTGCAGCAGTGACTCCAGAACAGTGTTCTATAAGCAGCAGATCAGTTGAGGAGCTGAGAAAGGATGCCATGTCCTTGTTCATTAAAAAATTCAGAAAATTTATGCGAAAGCATAATTATAAACCCAACTATTTTTGATTCTTCTATAAAGAAATTAAATACTCCTTCTGATGACAATTGTTATAATTGTGGCAGGCCTGTTCACTACATTGCTGATTGCAGGAAGACAAAGCTGGATGCGAAGAAACAACCAGATCGCAGTACCAGCAAAGATAAGAAGGAGAAGAAGTTCTCTCAGAAAAGGAGGAATGAGAAAGCAATGATAGCTGAAGAAAACAAGAGTGCATGGGCTGATTCAGATTCATAAGAATCTAGCTCAGGAACATCCTCATCCAGTGAAATCGAGGATGAAGTACAGTGTCTCATGGTTGATGAAACTGATGAGGTATTCTTATTTTTCAATCTATAATTCACACGTGAGGACCTTGTCACAACACTTAATGACATGGTTCAAGAATATAAGAATCTTTCCAAATCATTCGAGGAAGTAAAAAGCTGAAAGAGAGAGCTACGCAACAAAAGCTGAGCTTGTTAGCTCAAGAGATATGCAAGCTGCTCTAAGTAAGATTCCAACTGAGAATGAGGAGTTGAAAAGCAGGTCACGGGAGATGCTCTATGAGAATCAACGATTAGCTGGTATAATAAGCTCCTGGACCAGGGCATCTTCTTCCTTAGACAAACTGCATGGAGCCATGAAGCCAACTGGTGACAAATCCGGTTTAGGATATGATGGAAATGATAGCAGTACAACAGAAACCAGTAGTACCCCACAGCTGGCTAGAATAAAATTTCGAACAATGAATTTTGTAAAATCCAGAACGGATAGCTTGTTGAGGCACAAAGAGAGGATGAAGCACAATGTCTCATGGCCAATGACACTGATGAGGTATTCGATTCTCAAATCTAGAATTCACACAAGAGAATATTGCCACAACACTTAATATCAGGCCTGGTGCGCTAATACATAGATAATTACACAATTAAGCGGAAGCATCAAAATACGGGCTTAAAAGAAATTTTTGAAATGTTGGGCCTGAACCAAAACATCATCTCAAAATATTTCATAATCAAAATAAGGATTTACTCAAAATCCAAACAACACACATAATACATCAACGGACAATAAAATCAACTCCCGATCCCCAAATATAATTAATGGCACAGGACATCCCCTGGCTCATAATATAAATGTATAACACTGGGACTCCAATCAGAAAGGGGATCGACCAGCTGAAGCACCACTCTGTCCAGCCTGGTTACCTGAAGAACCTGCCAAAGCCAATACAAACCAAGGCAACCCAAAAACAGGGAAAAGCAAATAGGTCAAACCTCAGTATGAATACCTATATAAAAACAGCAAATCATGCAACATGCTATACTTCAAGTTATGAAATGAATGATGGCTATCAAAGGATTCAGTCATCAAGGCCAACGAATCAGCTGGAAATTCTCAAGTGAGCCTCTACACCACGCACAGCCAATCAGTAGGTGGAAATCATCGGTCCGTGATCTTCAGGCCCGTTAGCCATCACAGCTCGGTGGTATTCAGACACAACTGATCAGCGAAATCCAAGCCCCCTCAAAATTTAAAACACTTTAAAATCCAATAAGACAACCCGTATAGGCGAAAAACTGGTTCCCCTCCAAAATAATTATAAAATCCCCATTTTCTGAAATTGCTTCTTAAAATAAAATAAGTTCATTCTTAAAAATCTCATAACTTAAAATCTCAAATTATTTTCATTCCGATCGACCCTAATCTCGTCCACGCGTCCGTAGCTCAAGCAGGCTGAAAAATAACACATGCATACCATGCAGCATAAAAACACAAATAAATCATATAAAATGGCATGTAATCATCTAAAAATATTTTCCCCCTAGTCATGCACTCATCTCTACGTAATCTGGATTTCGGGATGTTACACTTACAGAGAGCACCGCTTTGATTGAAATGTTTTGTTTTGTAAATAATGATGCATGATGTGGCTAACATCCTATATATATGATTTCAAATGCTTAAGGAAGAAAAACGTTTTATCAATATGCTAAAATCTTTTAAAAGTGCTAATCAATATTTAAACAACGAAATCTGAAATGTAAACCGAACCATTTAATTAAAAAGAAGGATTAAATCGGCTTGTATGGATCCACCGGACAGCTCCTGCATTTACGTCTCAAATCTGAAAACCAACTCAACTAAGATGAGAGCTGATTATCGCATACTCGAATCTGGAAACTCAACTCGAATGAAAGTTGAATAGCATTTCAATTTAATCTCTCAAGTCTATAAACTTTCTAATTGCGGATTTAAAAGTATCTGGGTGCTACAATTCTACCCTCCTTATAAAAATTTCGTCCCGAAAATTTAATTACTTAAAAAGATCTGGGTAGCTTCTTTGCATATCAGATTCGACTTCCCACGTTGCTTCTCTTTCTGAGTGGTTCGACTGAATCTTTATCATAGGGATAGTCCAATTTCTTAACTTACGATTTTCTCTTAAAAGAATCTTCTCTGGAACTTCTTCATAAGTCAGATTTTGCACTAGCCGGATAGGTTCATGTCTAAGCACATGGGAAGGATTCGCAATGTATTTCCTCAAAGCTGATATGTGAAACACATTATGCACAGCTGACATCGGTGGAGGTTGTTAGAGTAGATGCCAACTAGCCAACTTGTGGCGTGTGGGTTTTTATTGACGTTTTGTTATAACGATATTTGTTTATGAAATTCGTATTATTTTTATGGCATTCTTTATCTTCATTATTTTATAATGTTAACAATTGCGTTGGATAAAGACCTAGGATGCACTATAGTGTAAGTTAGATGTGATAGTGGATATGATGGCTATCATGAAACACATCTGATAGTCACTGTGTGTTCTAAACTCGTTCCTAGTCGATTGGGCCGTCAAAATGAGGATAAGGCCGCCCGAGCTTGAGACTAGCATCTGCGATGTGAAGTACCACATTTCATTGGTAGGGAACATTGTGATGTTCTGAGCATGCAGATGGATAGTGACCTGGTGATCTATCGAACTACCCTCGTTCGGACTTGTCGAGTGGATAAGTCCGAGGTCTTGGTTGTACAGATTAGCCCTCACTACTCGAAACGTCATTGAGACTCTATATGATAGGTGCCTCACTTTGACCCGTTTACCGACTCAGTTGGGGTCATTAGGTGGCGGGATTGGGTGAGGTCCCGATGCATGTAGGAGTCGATGCTTCGTTGTCGAGGATTCACCGCTCGCCTTTGCGTGGATATCCTATGCTATTATGAGGAGATAATAGTGTGATAAATCTGGCCAGAGTACTAGATATGTTTTAGGTAGATGGGTTTGCCTATTAACACACGTGATGTCATTATTTGATCTCCGAGATATATGCATGGTTATTGGATCTCTAGCGACTCTCGATTTACCAATGGTCGTTGATCTGATCGGGATATATGTGTTGAAAGGACCGTACTGTACGCTAACCATGACCAACTGGTTATTGCAGGCATTATCAGTGATACCTAGGGGATCATGGGGCGATGTTGCTAGGCGCTTTACCATGATCCGATGGGCTAGTCCGAAAATGTAGTTTCGGAGTCACACATGTTGTGGGCCCACGACTAGCTGTATCCCTGAACCATTGAGGGTCACACAAGTACTGGTTTCACAATTCCCGCATGGATACTGAGCTCAATTTGTTGAGTATAGGATGAGGAAGGATGGAAGTGCGACTTCCTAAAAGTCAACAGGGGTCAAAATGCAATTTCCCAAAGTTTGGGCTAGTTTGACTATCCTTGAAACTTGGAGGGGCTAAACTGCAATTTTGGACTAGGTGGTCTGAAAAATTGTTTTCGCATCATAATACTCAGTTTTGTAAACTGTGTAGATCGGTCCGATCTGATCGTCGATCGGGATTATGATGAAGCCACGGTGATAGACTTGAACCGAATGTTCATATGGACCTGGGCCCGCCCCAGGCCCAT